>SJYC01064162.1:0-13392 GCA_006408675.1 Madoqua kirkii | reverse complement strand
AGAGAAAGAGTATAATCTTTAGATTAAAAATATAAGGTCAAAACTACCAACTCTTTAAAATTTTCATTCTAGGTTATGTTTGGTTATAGTATTTTGCTTAGTTATAACACCTTGCTTTTACATCCATGTTTCTCCTAATTAAAAATACTAGCATACCTAATAACAAGAATAACAACGAACCTCTTAAATTTGACTTTAGGTTTTTCAAATAAAAATTAGAAGAATGAAAAATAATTACACGGTCTATTTCTGGGTTGAAGTTTTTTTTCAAATATATAACCATTTGAACAATAATACAATATACAAAACATAATATATTTGGTTCAGTTCAGTTGCTCAGTCATGTCCAACTCTTTGTGATCCCATGAACCGCAGCACACCAGGCCTCCCTGTCCATCACCAACTCCTGGAGTCCACCCAAACCCATGTCTGTTGAGTCGGTGATACCATCCAACCATCTCATCCTCTGTCGTCCCCTCCTCCTCCTGCCCTCAATCTTTCCCAGCATTAGTGTCTTTTCAAATGAGTCATTAGTTTCAAATAAACTAAAATACCATGTATTTAACACTTAATAAATAACATAAACATATAACATCTAACATTTACTATATAATTAAATATAACATAATGCCACTTAACAAATGATGTAATTAGGATGATAAGTCCTAAAATTACTGAAATAATTCCCATTTGATTTGGTAACTTCAGATGTTACTGATGTGATTTGCTCTTTCGACCCAGCTCTTTACTGACCATCGGCAGTGACTTAGAAGCTAACTGGAAGACCAGTAATTAAGAAGAGCTGATCGCCGTGTCCTCTGTCAACTGACAATGTTCACGACTAGATCATGACAACTGAGGGGCAGCTGCTCTGGGGTCTCCCAGTGACCCCCCACCCCCACCCCCAGCTGACACTGCTACTGTTCTCGCTGCTGAATCTTCTCTGAGCCTCTGCTGAACTAAAAAGGATTCACCGTTTTTTCCCTTAAATCATGTAATATTGTTTGAGATTTTTAAGTATTCAATAGCTCTTTTCTCAAGCAATAAATGAAAAGTACATATTGGAATGTCATTTTACATAGGTCAAACTTGATCCTTCACCCTAAGAGGTGGCATCGGAGAAGGCGATGGCGCCCCACTCCAGTGCTCTTGCCTGGAAGCTCCCACAGACGGAGGAGCCTGGTGGGCTTTAAATCATGTAATATTGTTTGAGATTTTTAAGTATTCAATAGCTCTTTTCTCAAGCAATAAATGAAAAGCACATATTGGAATGTCATTTTACATAGGTCAAACTTGATCCTTCACCCTAAGAGGTGGCATCGGAGAAGGCGATGGCGCCCCACTCCAGTGCTCTTGCCTGGAAGCTCCCAAGGACGGAGGAGCCTGGTGGGCTGCAGTCCACGGGGTCGCTGAGTCGGACATGACTGAGCAACTTCACTATCACTTTTCACCTTCATGCACTGGAGAAGGAAATGGAAACCCACTCCAGTGTTCTTGCCTGGAGAATCCCAGGGATGGCGGAGCCCAATGGGCTGCCGTCTGTAGGGTCGCACAGAGTGGGACACGACTGAAGAGACTTAGCAGCAGCAGCAGCAAGAGGTGGCATGTGGTACGATCAGTCGTGGGCTCTGCTGCTGGGCTGTCTACATTTGAGTCTTAGCTCTGCCACTAAAGTCTTAAGACTCCGAGTGCCTCAGTTTCTTGGGGAGTGGAAGATGAGGCTAACTCTATAACTTAATGAGTTAAGACACATTTACAAAGTGTTCAGGAAAGAGCAAGTGCTCTATAAAAATTAGCACTCAACAGCACTCATCTTTATTCATGATGACCAGAACAGGCAAATGTATGGTAGGTTTTAACAACTTTGTTCCAGTAAAGGGGAAAAAAAATTGAACAGGGTTGATGAAGACAGGAAGCCAGCGCATGGATGCGCCCTGGCCCCAGGGCCCTTACAGGCTCCGCCTGTCCCACGCAGCACCCTTCCTACGCCAGGAGTGCCCACCACCCCAGCGGGGCCAAATGCCTCCCTGACGGTGGCATCTCGCCTACTCAGAGTCACCACCCCGCGAAAACCACAGTTCCTATAAAGACATTCAGGAACTGCTTCAGTAACTGACAGTCGCAGCCTGAAGCACCAGGAAGGCACCAGTCCCTTGACGGCGGAGGAGCCAGAGCGTCACACCGGGAAATTCAGGGTGGAGCCCAGGAGGGCCCCACTGGCCTCGTCTGATGAGGGCGGGATACAGAGGGTACAAACTGGTCTTCTGAAGTCCCCACAGATCCAGTGGTGATGCCAAAAAGGCAAAACTGGCGGGGGAGGGGAGAAGGGAAGGAGACTGGGATGAGGAACCAAGAAACTAGAAAGGATGCTGCTCTTCTTTTCGGAATGCGCCAAGTCCAGGAAGCCCTGAGTGGACCAAGCATTAACAATCTTTATTTTCAGGATCACAGGAAAGTCAAATGATGTTTCTAGAGGGATGCAGTGGCGGCCAGGGAGAATCCACGGAATGAGACAGAGTTCTGATCACCAATCAGCATGGAAGTATTTAAACCAACTTTTAACCATCAGCAGAGCTGCACTGGTATATACCATGTAAATATTATTTAGCCTTGGTCTGGAGGGTAAAACGAACGAGAGCAAGGTCCAAGTAACTTTGCAGTAAACCACGGCTGACTGACACCTGCTTGACACCAGTTTTATAACTATATGGCTGTAAACTGTCAGATGTAAGCAGACTCGGTAGTTGCAGGCACACATAACCAAAACCTCAGAGGGTCACTGAAAAGAGCAGCTGGGGGCTGGAGGACATTCAGGAATGCTCCCTGAAGCCAACACATTAGTAACCTAACTTTGTATGATAACTATCTAATTCAATTCACATACTGAACTGTAGAACGAAGAGAATTTTTCAAGTCACTTCATTATTTCTGAAATGTTGAAAACATCCAAATCTGTCTTTAGAATCTTACCTGCCACTCTCTCATCTGTCTCCCTGTTACCATCATCTGAATATCTTGCAAAGTCTAAAGAATCAAGGGTACTGATGCTCCCAGCTCGATCTGCAATAAATCAAAAACAGAAAAAAAAAGAAGAAGAATTAAACAGCTTTTTATTTAACTGCCAAAATAAGGGACTGGAAATCAATTATCTATGATTTTTTTTCCAGTTAATAAACTATGACTCTAAGGTATAGGAATTCTACTACAACTATAAGGTAAAAATGCTCTTACTAATTACAGTACTTTGAAGTAACGCAAGTTTCCCTGCCCAGATCTCTGACTCCTGAGCAAGACACACACAGGGTATAATGCAACCAGCCTAGCTGAGGACAGCAGAACTGCAAACAGTCTGGCTTTTACTCCAAGTCCAGTGGAAAAGCAGAAGAGACACACACATTGTTAGAGACTGGAAAGTGGTGTGCAGAGAGACCAGCTCAGAGACTATTATGTAAATCAACTAGACTCTATTAAAAAATTAAAATTAAAAAAGAGAGGCGACTAGAGTCATACATGGGCTCCCAGGCGGCATTAGTGCGAAAACAACGAGAAACACAGCCGACGGCCAGCGCAGGAGACACTTAGGGACGTGGGTTTGAGCCCTGGGTCAGGAATATCCCCTGAGGGGGCACGGCAGCCCAGGCCAGTGCCTGGAGAAGCCCATGGACAGAGGAACCTGTGGGCTACAGTCCACAGGGTCGCAAAGAGTCGGACACGACTGAACCGGCTTAGCACAGCGGCGTGTAGGTGAGGGATGATCAGATCTGGCCTAGAACAGAGGTACTAGAAATGTGAGAAGTGGTCAGATCTGCATTATTTTTTGGTGTAAAACATGTCCTGGTAGTGAAATGAATGCAGGTTTAAGTAAAAGAGAGAAACGAGGTGATTCCTGAGGACTCCGTTTACTGAATTTGTGATATGAGATGCAAAAGATGAGGGCAGGGGCTTTGGGAGGGCTGTGTTTTAAGCGCAAGGGGGTGGTATGGAGTGTTCTTAGCTTTAGGTAGTTTTTTAGGTGTCTCTAAACAGAAAAATACACTGTACAAATTCTCAGTTAAAGGAAGAAATCAAAGCTGACACTTATTAAGGGAGATGTACCTAGTTAATGCAAAAAGTGGACAATAGGTCAACTCTTTATTAAGTCATGCTGCTTACAGAGTGCTTACTGTTTATATATTGCGGTAAGGAATAGATTATCTGTTTAAAAAGCAACTATTTGGGCAAATAAATCCAGATTACAGACATATAGATTTGAAATCCACATATGGCTCCCCCACCTCCTTTTAAAACAATTAGTATATGCCAATAATTAAAATGGTTGACTTTTCAAAGAGTTATGCTATTACTAATGTACCTCTTATCTTTTTAAATTCCTATTAAGGTGAACCAAGTGACATTCTATATATAGTATTCTTCTGAGAACACAGTGTTTGTATCCAGAGAAGCATTTAATTTCTCTGCACTTTAATTATATCTGATAAACAGCAACTTACTATTAACTTTTGTTGTAAGATGGTATAAACAAATAACAGGGCATTGAGTACATATCAAATCATTAAGCATAATTTATTAAAGCATAAACCAAGAAATATTAAATAACAATATTTACTATAGAAATCTCAAAAGTTCATATTAAAATGGGTTGAAATTAGAAATATTACTCAGAAATAAAAAAACTACTGATATATGCCAAATGACTGAATTTCAGTGCCTTATGATGAATGAAAGCGTCTTTATACGGAATACACATTGTGTAATTTCATTTACATGAAGTTTTACGGTAGTAGTAATTTACAGTGGAAAAAATTACTACAGTGGATCTTGGAGTGGAGGGGAGTGGGAGGCTGCAAGGACCGGGGGCTGCTGACTGGGAAGAGGCCGGAGGGGCCTTTCTGGGGTGACGCTAGCTGGCAGGAGACTGGGTCAACACAGGCATTCATTTCTTACAATTCATCAAACAGTACACTCGAGACGTATATTTTACTGTTTGTAAATTTGCCTCAAAGGAAAAATAGTGAATTCTAAACACTGAGCCCAAGTCAGTGATATGCATGCTGAAAGATTTTATACCGGTACTCAGAGAAGGCAATGGCACCCCACTCCAGTACTCTTGCCTGGAAAATCCCATGGACAGAGGAGCCTGGTGGGCTGCAGTCCATGGGGCTGCTAAGAGTTGGACATGACTGAGCAACTTCCCTTTCACTTTTCACTTTCATGCATTGGAGAAGGAGTGGCAGCCCACTCCAGTGCTCTTGCCTGGAGAGTCCCAGGGACGGGGGAGCCTGGTGGGCTGCCGTCTCTGGGGTCGCACAGAGTCGGACACGACTGAGGTGACTTGGCGGCGGCAGCAGCAGCAGCAGCATACGGCACTGAAAAGCTTCTCTGGTAGCTCAGTCGGTAAAGAGTCTGCCTGCAGTGCAGGAAACCAGGGTTCGATTCCTGGGTCAGGAAGATCCCCTGAGGAAGGAAATGGCAGCCCACTCCAGTGCTCTTGCCTGGAGAACCCCAGGGACAGGGGGCCTGGCCGGTGACAGCCAAAGGGGCTGCAAGAGTCGGCGCGACTCAGCCGCTGCGCCGCCGCCAGCACCGGCATCTGCAGCTTACTTTGGAATGCACAAAAATCCAGAGGAACTTTCAGATGAGTAGAGGATCAAAGAGTTGTATGAATCAGAGATGAAGCAATCCTAGTAAAAATTTAATTACATAATCGAGGTGGTAGATAAAGCACAGTAAAAATTTTATCGCATAATCAAGGTGGTAGACATCAGCTGTAAAAATTCTTTTCCACCTTTCTTAAGTTTTGAAATTTTCAAAAACCAGTTGGGAAACAAACTGGATGTACAAAGAAAACAACAACAACAACAACAAAAACACAAAAAAATGCATTTAAATTAAGTCCAGGATCCACTGACTCCTAGAATTTAATACCTGAAGTTGTAATACTGGGAAATAGCTATGATTTCTTATTGTCTTAAATGACAAAATAATTTTGTTTTACTTCTACTGTTTGAAATGGAACCAAAGTTAGACAATGTGTCACAAAAAGAAAGGAAATAAATTTCAAAATAGATAAACTTCATAAGGCTTTTTACTTATACATCTTTTAAACAAGTAAAAATACAAAATGCTTCACTGGAATAGACCACTGACCCATGAATACATCTGCCTGGTAAGTAACTAATAGATATTATAAAATGGTGTTTTCAGGTCACTATATGTATACTACCTAAAATTTCCTATTGTTTCTTTTTAATAATGACTTTTCTCAATGATTTGTACCATACCCAAAATAGGAGCTCTTTCCTCCAATTATATAAATATACATACTATACATAATTATAAAAATAGAGGTACATAGAAAAGTAGATAAACTATTCCAATCTTACTAAGATTGGAAACATGATCAGAGATTATTAAATCCCCCCAGAATCTCTAGATATTCTTTTCTGAACTCTTTTCCGCATGTGTAAGTATACATATATATTTCTGCAAAAACAGAATGGATACTTGCATCTTTGTAGCTTGCTTTTTAAAAATGAAGATCATGTAGTGAGATTTTGCCATATTGATAAGGCGATGGATTATTGCTTAGACTGATTTCTAAATTAAGTAAGCATAGCAATCTGAGTTCCACCCACAGGATACACAGCAGTTGTCAATGTTTGGTATTATTTTTAATTTCACCAATTTAACATATACTATAAAACTGTCTTTTTAATTATGTATCTCTTTGATTCCTGGTGAACATGAACATTCTTTTAAAGATATAATGGCCATCTACCTTTTTCGGTATATGTGTGCAAATTTTCTATTCCCTTTCTTTGGCCATGTAACTAACATCCAGATTTTCCTGGTAAGTTATTTTGCCATTATTGCCCTAATCAGAAACTCCTCTTGAGTACTAGGCCCTCTGCTCACACTCACAAGCATGTTTTGGCTCCTCACTAGCTAGTCTCATGTCTCCAACCTGTGTATTAAAACACGTACACCCAGTAGGATAAATCTTTATCAACCAATATTGTGGTGGCGGTGTAGCAGATCTCACTGTTTCATTCCTGAGTTTCATGAATGGTGCAGCATGATGCTGGTTGTGCATTTTATATTTTTTTTCTACATGTTAAGCATCTAATGTTAGTTTTCTAAGTATTTCTTTCTCTTTCTGGTATTTTCAATCAGATATACAGGCCTACTAGGTTACAGCCTATTTGATCATCATACATTATTCCTCCATTATACTATTTATCCACAGGTATGTAATAGGAAAGAGTCTTTGGGGAAAGCAAACCAGCTTAATTTCTGTCTTGGTATTATTATGACCATTGAAAAATATATTCTTTTTTTTTTTTTTAGTTCCAAGCCAACAATTTTATATTCTCCAAGGAAAAAAAGCTTTAATATCTTTTAAACTATAATAACATTAATCTCATAAAAGCAAAAGCAATCTCCTGGTGTATTAAAATATATGCCATGTCAGAAAATAGTTATTTATGGAAGAAAGTAATTTCAACTTTGATGGAGTTAATCTGTAATAGTTTGTATATAAAATATACTTTGGAATTTAAGACTAAAAGGTAAGATTTTTCAGTTTTTGCAGTAGTCATGTATGGACGCGAGAGTTGGACTATAAAGAAAGCTGAGCACCGAAGAATTGATGCTTTTGAACTGTGGTCTTGGAGAAGATTCTTGAGAGTCCCTTGGACAGCAAGGAGATCCAACCAGTCCATCCTAAAGGAAATCAGTCCTGAATATTCATTGGAAGGACTGATGCTAAAGCTGAAGCTCCAATACTTTGGCCACCTGATGTGAAGAACTGACTTATTGGCAAAAACCTTGATGCTGGGAAAGATTGAAGGCGGGAGGAGAAGGAGACAATGGAGGATGAGATGGTTGGATGACAACAGCGACTCGATGGACATGAGTTTGAGCAAGCTCCAGGAATTGGTGATGGACAGGGAAGTCTGGCATGCTGCAGTCCACGGGGTGGCAAAGAGTCAGACACGACTGAGCATATTGGCAAAAACCTTGATGCTGGGAAAGATGAAGGCGGGAGGAGAAGGAGACAATGGAGGATGAGATGGTTGGATGACAACAGCGACTCGATGGACATGAGTTTGAGCAAGCTCCAGGAATTGGTGATGGACAGGGAAGTCTGGCATGCTGCAGTCCACGGGGTGGCAAAGAGTCAGACACGACTGAGCAACTGAACTGAACTGAGGTAAGATTATAGCTTCTAGATAAATAAGTTTCTTTGGATTCAGCCAGAATTCTTTTCCAGGGCAAGCACATACCTTTCTAAATACTCTGATATAAAAGAGGAAGAGTTTGGAAAAACTAGCCTCTTTTCTTTGGAGAAGGAAATGGCAACCCACTACAGTGTTCTTGCCTGGAGAATCCCAGGGATGAAGGAGCCCGGTGGGCTGCCGTCTATAGGGTCGCAGAGTCGGATACGACTGAAGTGACTTAGCAGCAGCAGCAGCAGCAGCCTCTTTTCTTCACAAAGAAGCTGTTACCACTTTCTAATATAAAATATACCACAAAGCATTTCTTCAAATTCCAAGATTGTGTAACTTCTTAGTAATTCACTTTGTAACTCAGAAACTCAATGATCAGGGACTTTCATCATAGCTGACAAACCAGTAAAACCTGTATGTAAGTTTTAGTAGGCTTGTAAACTAAAACCATTAGACACAGTGTAACTATAAGGCATGCAGACTGATTTTATAAATTACTGTATGAGAGTAGTCTTATTTATATACATTTAATCTTTTAGTACTGATGACAAAATGTACTTTTACAATAGCTAAAAAATTAGTTTCAGACTCTTGAAAAGTTTTCTTTTATAGAAATTAGATATCAATAGCACTGTAAAAGAAAAAGGTATCAGAAAAATTGATCAGCTCCTGACTGGTAAAGAGCATTGGTTAATTCAGTGAACATTCAGTGAACAATTACTGTGTACCAGGTTAATAACAGGAAAATACAATAAAGAATTAAATAATAATTTTTAAAGACTATAGATATAACTGATTCTGAAGAATAGACTTAAATTTTCTGAATACTTCTCTCTATACTGTTTAAATGTTTTACAATTAATACTTTTTGTATTAATAATTTATATATTAAATTATTTTAATATTTTTAAAATTAAAAAGTCATTTTAATTAATAATTAAGTCATTAAAATGATTCTCCAGTGGTCATGCCTAGAGAATTCCAGGGACGGAGGAGCCTGGTGGGCTGCTGTCTATGGGGTCGCACAGAGTCGGATACGACTGAAGCGACTTAGCAGCAGCAGCAGAGGGAATCTTAGAGACAGCCCAACTTCTCATCTTGACTAATAAGAAAACAGAGCTGTGTATTCATTCAGTGCATATTTACTAATTCGTGGTCTGGTGGAGAAAGATAAAAATTCAGTAAGACTTGGCTCTAGCTTAAGTAAGCTTATAAACCACTGGAATTTTAGTCATGTACACGGATAATAACAATACAATTAGACTACATTAAAGGTTAAGCAAATTAACCTTTGTAAGAAGCTCGAGGCATAATTTAAGTCTCCCAGTTTCCAGTTCACTGTCTCTTCTTTGTCACAAGATTCCACTGAGTTAAACATCAATTAAAAGACTTACACTTAGGAACAGGCGAACACTGAAACTTTACTGACAAACTATTTACTAGAGGTAAAATTTCTGTAACGCCAGATGACTTGACCACATGAACAGCTGTCAGGTGAAGAGGAGGATTATTATTAACAGCATTAGCTATTATTATAGTAACACTTTCTAACCACTTATTTTGTGCCAGATACTTTTCACAGATAAACAGGAGCTGTTACCGTCTGCATTTTGCAGTAAAGGATAAAGAGACTATCCCAGACTCACGCAACTGGGAAGGAGCAGAGTAGAAACAGGAACTCAAGCCCGCTGGCGCCAAAGCCTGTGTTCTACACCATTAGTTTCCTTAGCAACATGTGAACGCATGCAGGTTCTCATCTCCCAGACACCAGCCAAGCGGGCTTGATACTGTGAATGACCTCAGTGAGGTCAACCTGGACTCAACTTTCCTCAGGCGACAGAGGGAGAAGCTAACTTCACAAGGAATATTCCAAACTCACATATCTAAAAGATCCCAATACCTAAAGATCGTCTCTTTAACATACCATCAACATTTACTCAAAGGCTTATTTGTCTGGCACAATATTATGCACTGGTGACAAAAAACTAATAAACTACGGTCTCTTTCCTATATTCATGCTAAGTAAGTATTTGTGAACTGCCTGCTTTAGGCACCTGTGCCAGGTATGAGAGAAGACAAAGACACGCGAGACAGGAGCTCCAACCAACACCTTAGGAGAAATCTCGTCAGCTGAAACATCGCCATGCAGAAGCAACACAGCACGGCCACCAGTTCCACACAGCTAATTTCCATGAGAGACACACAAACAAACACAAGTTAGAGGATTTAGAGACCACTCTGAGGAAGGAACATTAACTGGACCTTGCCTTAAAGATAAACAGAATCTGGAAAGCGGAAAAGAACATGAAGAGAAGGAAAATATTATGGACAAGAACATTGAGACAAGAATATATAACGCCAGTTCAAGAAACACGAGGTAAACAACGCGAATACAACAAAGGTCTGCATAGACAGTGTGGATGGAAACACAGGAAGAAACGAGAGTCGAGGGAGAGCCTCACGAGGCACATTTACAATAAAATATTTCAGAGCCATTTTTATCATATACTGTGCAAAAGTGAGAAAAATTAAATTCCTAAACAGATTTGTAAATTTTTTTTCTGCAACGTATAACTCTGCTAATAAAAAAGAGTTCAAAAAAAACTGTCTTGGATGAGAGC
The DNA here is from genome assembly GCA_006408675.1 of Madoqua kirkii. NCBI lineage: Eukaryota > Metazoa > Chordata > Mammalia > Artiodactyla > Bovidae > Madoqua > Madoqua kirkii. The sequence goes on along the minus strand of SJYC01064162.1, from coordinate 2,543 downwards.
AATTTTAAAAGGTTTTAGCTAGAGTGACATGAACAAACTGCTTTTAAAATCAATTCAGGATGGAGGAACCGATTACAGGCACAGGAACCAGCGATAAGGCTAAAGCTCAGGGTCCAGATGTGAGCTAAAGGCCTGAACTACGGCAGCACACAGGCACAGAGCTGATGGATGGTTAGAAAGAACACAGAGAACAGGGTGGCACCACCCTGAGCAACATTAGCCACCTAATCAGGATCGGCTCGTTTCAAAAACAAATGAGCGTCGTTTCTGCCTGCTGAGGAAATGGGAAGAAGGTTACACCCATGATGGCAACCGTGGTCCCCCTCCCAGAGGCTTAGTCATCTTTCAGGACTACCCCAGATCCTGAGATGTAACCGTGCAGCAAAGCTTCGGGACTGAAAAAAAGGGCGACGTACTAATCCAACCTTCGTGGGTTTCCATAGCGGATTTCATTCAGCAAATGATCATTCTCCTTTGCCTTGGTGTGGTGCTACAGTTCATCATTTTATTTGTTAAATGATCAATATTATTCTACCTGACCTGCCCTCTGCATTAAAATGACTGGCTACTCTCAGTCAGTAAGATATACTCTGGATGGGTTACTAAGATACTTTGCCTGATACATACTAAAATGACTCAAGAACATTTGCTTAACTGTGCTTTAAACTTGAAAAAACAGTTGTTGTGTTGCAATGGAAAGAAAGAAAACTTGGAAGCTGACGATCTGGTTTGGAATCCCAGTCTTGCCACTTAAGACATGATAGGTAGAAAAATACAAAAGGGCAGACAAATAAAACGCAAGCCCATCTTCAACCAGCCATCATCACCCTACGGGCCACCAAGCACTGCTTAGACTCTTTCGTGTGCATCCTTCCAGAAATACGCCAGGCACAGACCAGTCTCTCCCTTTTTGTAGGTCAATGGAAACAATTCACAAATATTGCCTGCATCCTAACTTGTTCACTTTGTAATATACCCTCTGTCATTCCACATCAGCGCATACAGATCACTCTGCTTTAATTAGCCGATCCCCCCTGTTGGACATTCAGGTTGTTTTCAACTTTTGATACCTTTACTTGAACGTAGAAAACATGTAAAAAATCTAGGTTCAATAATTTTGATGCAAACAAGCTTATCTTTCATAAAATATGGAATGGAACTGGATGCTAAGGGACATGCGTTTTAAAATGTGCTTGATGCCACTGAATCTCTCCAAAGAGTGTCCTCCCGAGAGTACACAAGTATACAGCTCACTTCCCAACCTTTGTATCATACGCATTTCGATCAAAACTATGCTCAGAAGACAACACTGTTTACAGGAAAAAAAAATCAAACTTGTTAGGAAGAGTTCAGTGAGCCTGTAGACTCAAAACCCACCTATCAGTACAAGCTATCTATTTGTTACAGACATCTTATTAGAAGGTTTAGGAGGCAAAGATCAGTATTCTTACTACTGTAGCTTACCACAATGCAAATACTAAACATTAAGAACATAACAAAACATGACTAAGAGATTTTGGTGATACATTCGTTACTCTCATCATCTCATACTCGTGGACATTTCTCTTTACTCATTCATTCATTCTCCATGACTCCTATCCCCCAACACACACACACACACACACACACACACACACACACACACTCACACACACACTTTATTCCTTACAATGATTGTAAAGAATCAGGAACTACTCTTGAATAAAAAAATTAGAAGCTTTTAAGGCTGCTGCTACATACTTCTCCAATGATGATACTATTCCTACACATGGATACAGAATATTTACAAGGCTCCCCACACAGTGCAATGAGCAGTGCAACGCTCTCTAATACTTATTACAGTGCAATAAGAAGCAGAACTCCGTCTGCTTGAAACATGTCTAATGTATCCTAAAAGAGATCTTTGTCAACATTATAGTAAGAGTTATCAACTGAGTCTCAAACTTTCCCTTCCAAATAAAACTGACCTTCAAGGTAAAACAGCAACAGGAGACTGAACGGAGAAACTGGCGCACAGGCACCAATAACTTGTGAGCAAAGAAGGGCAGTTTTTGCTACTGTCTGGTACAGGAGACAGGGATCAAGATCATCCCCATGGAGAGGAAATGCAAAAAACCAAGAAGGTTGTCTGGATAGAGCTTACAAATAGTTGTGAAAAGGAGAAGCAAAAGGCAAAGGAGAAAAGGTAAGATATTCCCATCTGAATTCACAGTTCCAAAGAATAGCAAGGAGAGGTAACAAAGCCTTCCTCAGCGATCAATGCAAAGAAATAGAGGAAAACAATAGAATGGGAAAGACTAGAGATATCTTCAAGAAAATCAGATACCAAGGGAACATTTCATGCAAAGATGGGCTCGATAAACGACAGAAATGTTATGGACCTAACAGAAGCAGAAGATATTAAAGAAGAGGTGGCAAGAATACACAGAACTGTACAAAAAAGAGCTTCTCGACCCAGATGATCACAACGGTGTGATCACTCACCTAGAGCCAGACATCCTGGAATCTGAAGTCAAGTGGACCTTAGGAAGTATCACTATGAA
>SJYC01064159.1:0-44704 GCA_006408675.1 Madoqua kirkii | reverse complement strand
TACATGAGAGGTAGAAAATATGCTAACCAAATGAAAAATTCAGGGTACAGATTTAACAAATTAGACATGGCTATGGAGAAAGTTAGTAAAGGAAAGATGGGTTAGAAGAAAATAGGCAAAATAAAGCATGGAGCGATAAGAATATGGATAATATAGAAAATAAAAGATGTCAAGGGCATGGCTAGAGTGCCTCGTATTTATTTATTTAGAGTCATAGAGAGGAGAGAGAGAGTCAGAATTTGAGGAGACAATGGTTTATTTTCCCAAACTACTGAAATAAGCCAATTCACAGATTGAAGAGCCCACTGAATTTCAGGAGAATAAAGAGGAACCTATATAAGCACACAATACTAAAAGTTATTCAAAGACTGATTCTTAAAGCCGCTAGAGTAAAGGATTCTTTCCTAAGAATGGCTATGTGAGAACTGACTTCTCAGCAGATGTCGTCCACGCACTGGAAGGATGTAGCTGTCACCCTAGAGTCTGAAAAGCGAAAGTGTCAGTCGCTCGGTCGTGTCCGACTTTGCGACCCCATGGCTGTAGCCCACCAGACCCCTCTGCCCATGGAATTCTCTAGACAAGAATACTGGAGTGGGTAGGTCTACATCCAGCAAAAAATATTCACATCCAGGAATGAATTTGAAAGTCCAAGAGGCCGCCTAAATCTGAATTGTTTTTTCTCACTGTTTCTAAGAAACTGTGTAATCAGGAAGGACCACAAACCAAGCACAGAGACCTCCCTTCGCAGCCTAACCAGGGACACAACCACTGTGGTCTTCAGACCTCCCGGAAGGCAGCAGGTCAGCACCCCATCCAGTCTGGGGTGAGTCCAGGAGTCAGTGCAAAATGTCTGTGGGAAAAAGAGTGGGAGTGTGGGCAGCTTAGGGTAAAAGTCTGCATTGGGTGGAAGCCAGATACCCCTGTTGACCTACCCTGACCTTGACCCCCACATCTGTGTGTGTGCCCAGTCATGTCCGACTCTGCGACTCCATGGACTATAGCCCACCAGGCTCCTCTGTCCATGGGGTTCTCCAGGCAAGACCACTGGAGTGGGTTGCCATGCCCTTCTCAACCTAGGGATCGAACCTGGGTCTCACGCATTGCAGGCGGATTCGTTACTGTCTGAGCCACCAGGGAAGCCCATGAATCCTGGAGTAGTGGGTAGCCTGTCCCTTCTCTAGGGAATCTTCCCAACCCAGGAGTCAAGCCGGGGTCTCCTGCATTGCAGGCGGATTCTTCACCAGCTGAGCTGCCGGGGAAGCGCATCTGACCCCCACGGGCAGCCTGTGCGTCTCCCTGCGAGCTCCCCACCTACAGGGCAAGGCACCTGAGGCCTGGCCGCGGCTCTGGCCTGTGCCCCCCTCTCCTGGGAGCTCAGGCTGGTAGAGGAGCCGCCTTCAGGAGTTTGCTGGCCTGCTTCCTGTGGTGGAGGGAAAAACTGGGGGGTTGTTCATGGACTCCTAACGCTTCAGAAGAAAGTGGTCCCCAGCGCTCAACTGCATTTCATCGGCCAAAATGAGTCTCAGGCGGCGGTGAAAGTGGAAGGTCGGGTGGACAGGGATGTGCCCACGTGCCCGGGCCGGGCGCGGTTTGTTGCCAGGGGAGGGGCGCGGTGGAGAGGGTGGGGCGGAGGCGGGCGGTCGTGCCCTCAGCATCTCTGCTCACGTCAGTCTGTTCCCTACTTGGAGAGTGATGCTTGTGCATAAAATTAACAGTTCACACCAATCATTTGGTGATTTACTGCTTCAATAGTAAACATACGTTAACACGCCAGCGGGCTGATAGGATTTTAACATACAAAGCTCTAGGGCTGAATTTTAACTCCATGTTGCACCTGGCGTGTTGGCACACCCTGAATGTGAAATGCCGTAGTTGGCAGTGTACCTGAGAGATACACCTTGCCCGTTTATTACGTCTGTCACATCCGATGTTAACCTTTGAGGTTGCTGGTCCCTGGGGGCCCCAGGTCCAGCCCCTGGCCTTGCTCGTGGAGAGGCTGCAGCCAAAGTCTTGTGGTTGGATCCTAGGGCCAGGGCCCCCCGGGGGGCAGTCCCCACTTCGTATTCTGAGCTCACGCATGTTTTGTGACACAACATAATGTAAGTGGAACATTTGCCATATCTTTTGATGAAAAAACCATGAGATCTTATTTCATGAGGCCTGGCCGCGGCTCTGGCCTGTGCCCCCCTCTCCTGGGAGCTCAGGCTGGTAGAGGAGCCGCCTTCAGGAGTTTGCTGGCCTGCTTCCTGTGGTGGAGGGAAAAACTGGGGGGTTGTTCATGGACTCCTAACGCTTCAGAAGAAAGTGGTCCCCAGCGCTCAACTGCATTTCATCGGCCAAAATGAGTCTCAGGCGGCGGTGAAAGTGGAAGGTCGGGTGGACAGGGATGTGCCCACGTGCCCGGGCCGGGCGCGGTTTGTTGCCAGGGGAGGGGCGCGGTGGAGAGGGTGGGGCGGAGGCGGGCGGTCGTGCCCTCAGCATCTCTGCTCACGTCAGTCTGTTCCCTACTTGGAGAGTGATGCTTGTGCATAAAATTAACAGTTCACACCAATCATTTGGTGATTTACTGCTTCAATAGTAAACATACGTTAACACGCCAGCGGGCTGATAGGATTTTAACATACAAAGCTCTAGGGCTGAATTTTAACTCCATGTTGCACCTGGCGTGTTGGCACACCCTGAATGTGAAATGCCGTAGTTGGCAGTGTACCTGAGAGATACACCTTGCCCGTTTATTACGTCTGTCACATCCGATGTTAACCTTTGAGGTTGCTGGTCCCTGGGGGCCCCAGGTCCAGCCCCTGGCCTTGCTCGTGGAGAGGCTGCAGCCAAAGTCTTGTGGTTGGATCCTAGGGCCAGGGCCCCCCGGGGGGCAGTCCCCACTTCGTATTCTGAGCTCACGCATGTTTTGTGACACAACATAATGTAAGTGGAACATTTGCCATATCTTTTGATGAAAAAACCATGAGATCTTATTTCAGTGTAAAAAGAAACAGCTGAAGATAGCCTCAGCAGATGTGCAGATCTGGTCATGTCCATGCTGGGTTTCTTTTCAGAAGACTGAAAATCAGATCTTAAAGAATTGCTTCACAGATGAGCGAGTCGTCCCATGGGGAATGAAATGGGCACAGAGAGGGACACAGTGGGGGGTTCCTGGTAGGGGAGCACGCGGGCACGGTGTCTGTCCTGGGCAGCCTGGGGAGGGGATGGGGGGAGGCAGGCACTCCCATCCCCAAAGGCCCGTGACTCCTTTGCAGGCCGTGGTCTTTGGGGCTCTGCCCTCAGCTCTGGAGGGACTGTAAAGCTGAGGCCCCAGTGGGCCGGGGGGGAGGGAAGGACAGACCTTGTCATTAGTGGGCCGGCGTGGACCGGGTGGCCAGTGACCGTGGCCCAGAAGGAGTTCTGTCCACGCTCTAAACCACCCCGAGGCCGTCTGCGGAGGCTGGGACTGCCCTCCACGCTCTGCTTTCTCTTCCTGTAGGAAAAACCGGGAAGGAACCTGCCTAGGCTTCGCACCGTCAGACTTAGCAGAGCGAGCACTCAGTCCAGTGTGGATCTCAGGCCCACAGTGAACCGTGCCTGGTGTCTTTGGTGCTTACTGGGCGCCTGCGGGACCCAGAGCTGCTTGGGGGTGGGGCTGGGGACCTGGGCTGGCACGGGTCCGTCTCCCCCTCCCTGGCTCCACACCTTGTGCCCTGTGAGCAGGCTGGTCTGCAGGAAGGCCCCCCGTCTGCCTGCACTTCGGACTCTCTCAGTGCGCTCACCTGCTCCGAAGCTGCAGGGAGCAGAGGCCACGGCTGGCTGGGGTGGGCGGCAGGTGTGCAGGCCTGCGTGTGGTGGGCCGCCCCCCTGCCCGGATGCCCCTGTGCCCGCGGGAGCAGACACCGGTCCTTCCTGGGAGGTCCTGGAAGCCTTTTCCTTGGGGCTGTTGTCCTGGGAACTAAAGAGCTGGGGCACTAACAAGCTGGGGGCATATGAGCTGGTGGAACCCGAGGGACAGGTTGACCTCACACCGGGGAGAGGGGGAAGCGGGAAAGGAGGTGCTGAATTTCTGTCCTGCTGCCGGGGCTGCTGCCATGAGCGGACATGGCGGCTGGTTAAGGGTCAGAGGAGGAATCGACATGGGGCCTGCCTTGGGCTTTTCGGAAATCCTTCCTGCTGAATGCCTCTGGCTTGCCCTGGACCACCTCTTAGTGCAGGATGGGACCCGGAGGGTTCAGATTCCTGCTCTGCTGCCTGGCGGTGGGTTTGGGTAGTGAGTACAGTCCCCTGGGAGGGTCAGTGCAGTGAGATGCTTAGAACGGCTCCTGGCACTTCATGAACTCGGCCAGCCCTGTACCCGTGTTACATCATCATCGTTTTAACCTTACCAACTGCAGAGCGGGCAGGTAACGGCGGGCGGGCTAGCCCTCCTTGGCTGAGGCTCAGTCAGGGGAATCTGCTCGGCCCAGCATGCGGGACCTGGCAGGAGGCCTCCCTCGGCAGGCGCCTCAGTCCAGCCCAGGGTGCCCGTTAGCGCGGCTGATAATGCCTGGCGGACCGTGGGCTCCAAGGGGGGTGCTGCCGGTCATTATTATTAGCTATTACATTTTACCCTTAGGGAAAAAACAATGCCCATATACTTGATGGAGAATAGTCCTACCTTCTTGTGTTAAAGACTTAATCTGCGCGAGCATTTTCCCTTTCCCTGTGTTTTTAAATTTAGGTTAAATGCGATTTTAATGAAATTTCTCTGAAAGCTGTCTTGACTACATTGTAAGGTTAAAATTGACTTATTCTTTCAAGATAGAATTCAGTTACAGCTAGTAAACTAGATTCAGCTTTATTACCACCCAAGTGAAAATATTTTTATCACTGCTACAAGGTGAGCCTTCGGAGAGCAGAGGATGAGTCAGCTGCCAGAGCGACCCCAGCCCGAGGAGTGTTCAGTGAGCGGCAGCAGCTGGGACACGCCCCCCCCCAGTCGTGTCCCACTCTCTGCGACCCCATGAATCGCAGCACGCCAGGCCTCCGTGTCCATCACCAACTCCCAGAGTCCACTCAGACTCACGTCCATCGAGTCCGTGATGCCATCCAGCCATAGCATCCTCTGTCGTCCCCTTCTCCTCCTGCCCCCAATCCCTCCCGGCATCAAAGTATTTTCCAATGAGTCAACTATTTGCATGAAGTGGCCAAAGTACTGGAGTTTCAGCTTCAGCATCATTCCTTCCAAAGAAATCCCAGGGCTGCTCTCCTTTAGGATGGACTGGTTGGATCTCCTTGCAGTCCAAGGGACTCTCAGAGTCTTCTCCAACACCACAGTTCAAAAGCATCAATTCTTCTTCGCTCAGCCTTCTTCACAGTCCAACCCTCACATCCATACATGACCACAGGAAAAACCATAGCCTTGACTAGACGGACCTTAGTCGGCAAAGTAATGTCTCTGCTTTTCAATATGCTATCTAGGTTGGTCATAACTTTTCTTCCAAGGAGTAAGCGTCTTTTAATTTCATGGCTGCAGTCACCATCTGCAATGATTTTGGAGCCTCCCCGCCAAATAAAGTCTGATACTGTTTCCACTGTTTCCCCATCTATTTCCCATGAAGTGATGGGACCGGATGCCATGATCTTCGTTTTCTGAATGTTGAGCTTTAAGCCAACTTTTTCACTCTCCTCTTTCACTTTCATCAAAAGGCTTTTTAGTTCTTCTTCACTTTCTGCCATAAGGGTGGTGTCATCTGCATATCTGAGGTTATTGATATTTCTCCCAGCAATCTTGATTCCAGCTTGTGTTTCTTCCAGTTAAGCCAACTTTTTTACTCCCCTCTTTCACTTTCATCAAAAGGCTTTTTAGTTCTTCTTCACTTTCTGCCATAAGGGTGGTGTCATCTGCATATCTGAGGTTATTGATATTTCTCCCAGCAATCTTGATTCCAACTTGTATTTCTTCCAGCCCAGTGTTTCTCATGGTGTACTCTGCACAGAAGTTAAATAAGCAGGGTGACAATATATAACCTTAACGTACTCCTTTTCCTATTTAGAACCAGTCTGTTGTTCCATATCCAGTTCTAACTGTTGCTTCCTGACCTGCATACAGGTTTCTCAAGAGGTAGGTCAGGTGGTCTGGTATCCCCATCTCTTTCAGAATGTTCCACAGTTTATTGTGATCCACACAGTCAAAGGCTTTGGCATAGTCAATAAAGCAGAAATAGATGTTTTTCTGGAACTCTCTTGCTTTTTCCATGATCCAGCGGATGTTGGCAATTTGATCTCTGGTTCTTCTGCCTTTATAATTTAATTTTTTTCATTTTCCCCCACTTCCCTCTTTCCAGGAAAGTCAACATTACTGCTGATGGTTCTACCAACCACAAGTGCAAAAAGAGATATAACCTCCACCACATTTATTTTTGTAAGAAAAATTCAGTTAACACAAAGAATTCGGGAGTTGATGGTAATATACTAGGTAACAGTATAATCACCTATGTAAAGTAAATGCAAAAGCCTAAATTTATTATCCAGAATAAATGTAAAAGCTTCAGACTCAGCTCATTCTAATTATCAAATTTGCAACATATAAGAAAGTTAAAGTTACTATGAGAAGATTTAATTAGAAAAATAATAAAGCTACCATACACTAAGTTGTCATTTTATTTTTGAAAACTGTAAAACTTAACAAGTTTTCAGCATTCTGCAAACATATATCAGACATACACACAAAAATATCTCTTAAGAATATGGTATAATTTCGATAAAATGTTCTTAAATTAAAAATTAGGGCTAATACACATACTACTACCACCACCTTATTGTATTATATATTATTACTTATCAATTTGTAAAAGAAAAAATGTTAGCTAAATTTCTCTACTTCCAAAAACTAAAATCATATGCTCTAACACAGTAGAACCCTAAAAATCCAGAAAACTTGCAGCTTATCTAAATCAGTTGGAATGACAACTGTTTTGAAAGATATTCAACATCTATCCCCAAAAGAGGTATCTAAACAAACAAAAGCTATTTAACAATTCCAGAATACTTAGTTCAAAACTCAACCCAACCAAACTGAATTGCCAGATCACCAGTGGATACATTACCTTCTAGCTCCATCTGCTGGAGTCACAAAGTATTTCAATACAAAATATAACACTATGAAGCAAAAAAAACCTATCACTTTTCAATCATACAGACAAAAAACTTTATTCTTTTAAATCAGAAAATTAATTTAAGTTCAGTCATATTCAATAATTTCCAAAGTGGTAAAACTAAGTTAAAACCATATTTCAGTGGAATTGAAGATCTAATCCAATTGCCAAAAAGTGACATATAATTCCCGTTCCATCCTGGAAAGGGCTGATCCGTGAGGAACCTCTGCCCATGTCCTCGTGGAGTTGACGCCGTGGGCCTCGTTCTGAAGACGCCCCGGCTGTGCCCAGGGTGCTGGCACCTGGACACACCGGGCAGGTCTGTGGGCCTGACCAGCATCACGGGGCTCGTTCAGGACGGGCAAGGGACAGTCCTGAGTCTGTGCTGCTGCGTGTGCCCTGGCCGGCCCCTCCCTGCCCTCACACGGGCCCAGGCGAGCATGCCTTGGGCAGGAGCTGCCCGGCGGGCTGTTGGTCCTGGCGCCCTGGCTGGGATGGGCTTCTCCGGCTGAGCCTGAGACGGGGCGGCCTCCCTGGTGCCTGGTGGGATCAGACTCAGGCGGAGCTTCTGAGGAGAAACGGGGCCCGTTTTGACTGTTGGGGTGGGTTCCTTCAGTGACAGATGAGATGTGTATAAGAGACAGCCCCCTGACCCCCGCTCCCATCCCCTGGCTGCCTTTGTTGCAGGAGCCCGTTCCAAAGGCTCCCCCTGTGGTCCCAGGCCCTCGGGCTCAGGCCTGCTGGCCCTCCCGCAGTCTCCACGGCCAGGGTGTTGTTGGGGCGAGCCGGGCTGGACTGCCAGCTGGGGACCCTCCTTCCCCGTCTCTACTCCCTCTTCTCCGTCCTTTCTAGGCCTCCGTGCCTCCCCAGCCCTTGTGTTTTTCTCCCAGTTGAAGCTTGTTTTTGGATGTCCTGCCTGAGCTGGTAGAGAGGGATTTATTTTCCTAAACTCAGGAGCCCACTCTCCTCCGGTGCTGGGGCTGGCTGGGTCCCGGGAGGGCTTGGGGCTGGCAGCCCCAGGTGGGGCCACCCTCACCTCCCCTGCAGGACTCGAGGGGCCGTTTGAGGCCTGGAGCCACGCGTGCTTGGCTTTGGCCGGCGAGGACGTTCCGTCCTGTGCTAGGACACGAACGTTAACAGTTGCTCCGGGAGTTCTTCCTTCCAGGTCTGCACTTACAGCGGGTCGTAAAAGACTCCCCGTTTAGAGGCAGGCCCTCAGGTGGCCCGCTAGGCAGCCCCAGGAAGGAGGGGGCTGGACTGCCCCTCGGGGGCCGGAGGCAGGTAGGTCTTGGTGCTAGAGACGCGCCCCGGCCTTGGGCCCAGCTCCGCAGGCCACGCTGGGCCCACCTCCGGCTGCTCAGGTGGGGGCGTGTTCACTCGGGAAGCGATGATGACCACCCCGGTGGGTGAGGTGATGAGAGGCGAGCGCCTGAGGTCCCGCTCGGCGATTTAGCTTCTTTCCTCTTTAATGATGACATCTTTGCGACCCTCCACCCAAGACCGATGCTCCAGGTTTATTGCCAAACCGAGACCAGTTAATTAACTTTTAAGTGGAGACTTCCAAATAGAGCGGCAGAGCATTCCCCTCGACCTTAAGAAGAAAGACTTGGTTCTGAGTGTGGGCCATCAAAGCTCGTCTCGAGATGATTCCCTGAAGCCATTTTTGTTGGTGGTTACGAGTGGCTGGAGAGAATGAGTGTCTTTACTTCGCTCCCCATAAAGAACCCGCGTCCCTGGGAAGTCAGGACGGGAGGCAGTGGCAGCCTCATGGGGGTGGGTGGGGGCTGTTCACAGTCAGCGGCTCTTGTTTTTGTTCTTTTTAGCTGACTAGAGAATTGAAATCTGCTCCTCGCCCCCAAATGAAAGCCTGCCCAGCAGCTTCTCTCCCAGCAGAAGCGTGCTGTTTGCCTGCGCTCGGCCTTTCGGGTGGCGGGGGAGCCCTGTGAGCGGTTTTCTTTGTGGGTCTCTGCATGTGAGCAGTTAGGCCCGCTCTCTGGGAAGGTGAGTCTCAGCAGCATCTGGGCTGCGTGAACCGTGTGCATTAGCGTGCGCCCAGTCCCTGGGACGTGTGCCGTGTTCCCTCTTGGTGTGAATCTCAGGACGCAGTGTGCGTGTCTGGTTTGTTTCTATCAAGGGAGATGAGCCGTCGGGCAGACCTCCCAGCCTGCGTCCTGTGACCCAGCGGTGGTGAGTGCCCGGCCGCCGAGGGAGGACCTGAGCAGTGACGTCATCACGCCTGCCTGCTCAGGCAGTGCGTGGACCCTCTTGTTTCCAGTGACATGGAAATTTCGAGTCCAGAGTCACCACTAGCCAAATTACCTTTACCGGTGACAGAGCATCTGCTCACAGTTACTTATGCAACAGGAGAAATGACTCCAGCGTATACACTGGCGCCCCAACGTGTATAGATGGGAAGCAACGGCTCGAGCTTAGGTGTCCGTTTTTCAGCACATTCAGAGCAGGAGGCAGCCTCCCTGGACGTTCGCTGTATGCGCTGGGGGCTTGGAGGGTGGGGGGGGGGGGTTGGTGCTGGGCCCACTGTATCCGTCTTCATCATTGCTTTCACAGAAAATAGGTCTGTGATCGCGGAGCGCCCGCTGCTGTCCTGGCACGGCTGCCCCTTTGGTCCCGAGTCAGCCGGGATGGCCGGGGTCAGGGGGCGGGCTGCCAGGAAGGCGCTCCCCAAGGACACCACCCCCCCGAGGTCCTGCAGAGCTTCTTGGAGGGTGGGGGGGGGGGGTTGGTGCTGGGCCCACTGTATCCGTCTTCATCATTGCTTTCACAGAAAATAGGTCTGTGATCGCGGAGCGCCCGCTGCTGTCCTGGCACGGCTGCCCCTTTGGTCCCGAGTCAGCCGGGATGGCCGGGGTCAGGGGGCGGGCTGCCAGGAAGGCGCTCCCCAAGGACACCACCCCCCCGAGGTCCTGCAGAGCTTCGAGGCTGAAGCTCGAGTCCCTGCTGGGTGGTCCCAGGGCTGCCCGCTTCATTCCTCTGGGGAGTGTGGGGCTGCGTCGGGCCGCAGAGAAGCCCAGGCCCCTTCTGATGAATAGGCGGCCCGGGGCTCAGGGCTGCGTCTCTCTCTCTGTCCTCTGAACTCCTGGAGGGCAGGGTGCTGGCCTTGCCTTCTCTGTGGCTTCAGCGTCATAGGTATGGGGGTCCTGGGGGTCCCCCGTTCCATCCTGGAAAGGGCTGATCTGTGAGGAACCTCTGCCCATGTCCTCGTGGAGTTGACGCCGTGGGCCTCGTTCTGAAGACGCCCCGGCTGTGCCCAGGGTGCTGGCACCTGGACACACCGGGCAGGTCTGTGGGCCTGACCAGCATCACGGGGCTCGTTCAGGACGGGCAAGGGACAGTCCTGAGTCTGTGCTGCTGCGTGTGCCCTGGCCGGCCCCTCCCTGCCCTCACACGGGCCCAGGCGAGCATGCCGTGGGCAGGAGCTGCCCGGCGGGCTGTTGGTCCTGGCGCCCTGGCTGGGATGGGCTTCTCCGGCTGAGCCTGAGACGGGGCGGCCTCCCTGGTGCCTGGTGGGATCAGACTCAGGCGGAGCTGCTGAGGAGAAACGGGGCCCGTTTTGACTGTTGGGGTGGGTTCCTTCAGTGACAGATGCTTCAGAAGTATGTGTTTAATCTTCCAGATCTGTTTGCTCGCCCGTTTATATCAGAAAAGTGTCACATGCCTCCCAGGCACTTACTGGAGTTGTTTGTTCTCCCCGCTAGTAAGTGGTCTCCTTTGCTTCAGCTGACGAGGCCAGTGGCCCCGCCGGCAGGGGCCCTGGCCGGCGGTCCTGGGCAGCTCATCTGTGGGCACCGCCGGGCCCCTGCCTCTGAGCCATGTCCGGCTCTGGCCCAGCTCCACTCCATCCACAAAGGTGCCGGGCACTCGCCACATACCAGGCCTGGCTCCGTGCCAGTCACTGGGCTCAGATGGGGTCCTGCTCTGTGAGCACTGAAGTCCGGGGTGGGGGGCCTTTGATGGCTCCTTGGTCTGTGAGCCACCGCCTTGCTGTGTGTGTGGGAGGAGAGGACGTGACCCAGTGCCCAGCACGCCACAACCCCTGAAACATCACCTGGAAGTCAGCCCTGACTCCCCGGTTATTAAAACCCCGCCAGCCCCAACTGTCCTGGGGGTGGGGGTCCTGAGTGTCCGCGGGGCTGTGCGCTCTGCACGGCCCTGGCGCTCTGTCTGAGCTCCGCCGCGAGTCCCCTCGTGCCCCCCATGCTCTCGGACCCCCGCGCACCCGTCGGGGTCGGGCTGGCCCCGGCCCCCTTCTGGGGGTGGGGCGCACGCTCAGCCCAGCTGCCCCCACCATCCGCCGCCCCCGCCCTCCGCCGCACTCCTCCGGGAGGGGGCGCCACTCTGGAGCAGCAGAGCCCTGCCCGTCCAGGCTCTGGCGGGTGGAGGGGATTTCCGGATGGGGCTCTGCTGACCCGCGGGGCCTGTTTGTCTCCGCAGAGCAAGTGCACCGGCACCTGGGTCAGCATGAGGTGCGGTACCTGCAGTTCACCTTCCGCTGGATGAACAACCTGCTGACACGGGAGCTGCCCCTGCGCTGCACCGTACGCTTGTGGGACACCTACCAGGTGAGCTGCCCGGCGCCGCACCCAGGACCGCTGCCCCTCCCCGGGGCGCCTCCCCCCAGGGCCGGCCGCGTGCACCCCCACGAGGGCCAGGCTGTGCCCTCCCCAGGGGGGCTGGCCGATCCCATGTCCTCCCCATGGGGGGCCGGTCGTGTCCTCCCCTTCTGCCGGGGCTGGCCTGTCTCCCACCTCATGAGGGTCCACACATGTCCTCCACCCTCACGTCCTGCCACGTGCTGCCCTGGGTCTATTTGCTGCACTTGATTTTGCCTTCAGAGTCTGTCTCCACTGAAACGTGGTCTTTTGGAAGTCCATTTCCTGTCACCTGATCAGCTGAGACCGGGAGAAGAGCTTTCGGTCATCCATCTGTGCCTGCGCCCCGTCTGTGTCTGCGCCTTGTCTGTGCCTGGGCCCCGTCTGTGCCTGCGCCCCGTCTGTGCCTGGGCCCCGTCTGTGCCTGCGCCCCGTCTGTGTCTGTGCCTTGTCTGTGTCTGGGCCCCATCTGTGCCTGGGCCCCATCTATGTCTGGGCTCCGTCTCGCTGTGCAGCGGCACTGTCTGAGTTTGGGGACGGGCATGGCGGGGAAGCTCTGACTCCGGGGGAGCCCCAGCGTGTCTGCCAGAAACACTCCTGATCAGGACTCACCCGTCATCTGTGTTTCGAGTTACTTATGATAAAGATTTTAAAAAGTCGCTGACAGATTCGGTGTACACTGAAATTTCCTCCTCTCCACTGATTTTGATGAAATTCATTTCTTCAAGAGATTGAGTTTTCTGGAACAAACCACCTTTGTCCCCTCGAGAGTGGCGTTGCTTATTCTGGCGTCTTTCCATTTTCTCGAAGCTGTTTGCCGAGGCTGTGCCGGGGCTTCCACACGGCCTTTCCCCCCGCTCGCAGTGAGCGGGCCCCCTGTGTGGACTAGGGGTGGGATCCTCGCAGAAGCTGGGTCTCACTCTTAGCTCTGAGAGGCAAGGCTCTTCCTGCTCTGGACGTCAGCTCTTCACGGGCTTAGATGGGGAGCTGCCTGCACAGGCTGGGAAAGGGGCCCCCAGGCTATAGGCTTCTTTGCAGGGCAGGCACCCCATGAGGATGGGATGGGGGTCCCGGGGCCCTGAGCAGGCTGGACGGGCCTCGCGCCTCCTCCCCGTCAAGCATGCCCTTGGCCTGGACGCTGCGTTTGTGCCCGGGGTGGAGACCTTAGCTGCTGCCCCGCCAGCCCCGTGTGCCAAGCTGCTTTCTCCCAGGACATGGAGACAGCAGCCCAGAGCTGTGTTCTTGACGCTGCCCGTGTGCTTCATGCCCAGCGGGGCACCTGGGCTGTTTTGGGCTCCGAAGCTCTGGGTTCTGACTTTGCTCTTGTCTGCAGCCTGTATGTTCTAATCTTTAGTGTTGGCTTCAGAAACCATGACTGGTCAGGAGACGGCACCCAGATCCCCCTCTCTGGTTTTGTTTTTCTAGGCACTTGGTGGCCACAGAATTTCTAGCCACTAATAGTTACTGGGACATAAAGTGTTTATTTGGGGGTGTTGTTAAAGTGGCCGGCAGCATGGTGCTATCAGACGGGTTTCGGCAACACTGCAGGAAACAAAGCTTAATATTCCGTGAATTGCGAATGCTCTTCACTTGTGGTGGGTGAGGCTGAGATCCTGGCCCCCCCTCATTAAGCACTAAGTTTTCTATAGTACTGTCCCCATTATGAATACATTAGGTATTAAGTCAGTCTCGTTTTGAGGAGCTGAAAATGGATGTGCGGCGTCTGTGGCCCTGCACCACTTCGCTACGACTCCTAATAGGTATTAAAACTTTAAGCGCAGTTGTGGCATCTTTATTGACTTAATTTTCCTGAAATTAAATTTCATCATGAATTGACTCATTTGTACCACAGACTCATTGTTGAACTGACAGTACCTGGTCATAAACCTTTTCATATCTTAAAAATTGGGGGTATTTCTATTTTACAGGCCCAAGTAACCATGAAATTGTATTGCATCTTTTGGCAATGGAAATACATAGTAATCATCGGATGGCAATCGGGCGATTACCCTCCCCTAAACTGGGGTGTTTATTACCTGGGCCCTTACCGGTTTCCGCACGTCCTTAATCCCTCGCGGGGCAGCTGAGCGTTCTCCTGGGACGCGTGTTGACCACCCAGACATGGCCCAGCTGGCCGGGAGACGAGCCTGCTCCCGGAGTGTGTCCTGTGCCCACACAGGTGGGGTGCCGGCTGCCATGGGGGCTGTGGTGGAAAGGAGGCGTCCCGCCCTCCGTGTGGGTTCTGAGGACCTCGGATGAGACAGAAGGTCTGGGCGTGTGTGCCGTGCAGCTTCGGGGCTGTGACCGTCCAGTCAGCCAGGATTCTTTCTGCCTTGCTTGAGTCCTCCAGCCGCTGCCCTCCCCTCCCTGTGGCCCCCTAGCCCCTCGTGGAGGAAGCCCAGGCTTCCTCCCTGGCAACTGGGGGCCGCACCGGGCTGCCAGCTCTGAGAGAGCACATGGGGTTTCTAGGCCACATGGCTGCGCCCTGCTGCCACGTGGACCTCGAGGCCGAGCTCTGGGGCCGGCCCCCAGGGCAGCGGGGGCCAGGCCTGGGCCTCAGTGGGCCATGCACCAGCAGGGGGACAGCTGAGCTGTGCGTTTAGGGAGCGCCTGACTCCAGGGATCCCGCCTGCCCGTGGAGAGCTGTGTCAGCCTCCGCTCTGCCCTGCTCCCGCCTTACCCCCAAGCCTGCGCTCCAGCCTCTGTCCTTACTGTCCTTCCTGCATCTTCTCTGGAGGGGCTTCCCCGGTGCCTCAAGTGGTGAAGAACCCGCCTGCCGATGCAGGGGATGCAGGAGACGCAGGTTTGATCCCTGGGTTGGGAAGGTCCCTCAGAGGAGGAAACGGCAACCCGCTCCAGTATTCTTGCCTGGAGAATCCCATGGACAGAGGAGCCTGGTGGGCTTGGGGGACAAAATTCGCCTTTTTGTCGGAGCTGCTTGACTTCCTCCCAGATTGCAGGGGTGGGTGTGCCTCCTGTGGCAACTGGGGTCCCCACCCGCTAGGCACTCTGGGGTGTGTGCTGGGCTGCGGGCCACCCCCCCCCCATGCAGGTGACGACATGTGCATGCCTTCTCCCAGCGTCTGTGGAGCGACACCGCCCTCCTTGTCCTGCCGGGGAGGGGACAGCGAGAGGGCCAGTGCCTGCGGATTTCCTGAAAGACCAGAGACGGAAGGGCACCCTCTGGCTGTGTCCCTTCCGCCTAAGTGGCGTTAGAGTGTCGGCCAGCTCAAGATTGCTTTAGCTGTTTGGGGTCTTTTGTGGTCCCATACAGATTCTAGGTTTGTTTTTCTACTTGTGTGAAAAATGCCTTTGGGAGTTTGATAGGGAAGGCCTTGAATCCGTGGACTGCTCTGGGTAAGAGGGGCACTTCTGCCGCGCTCGCCCTTTCAGCCACGAGTGACAAGTGTCTCTCTGTTTCTCTGTGTTTTCTCCACCTGCGTTTATCGGTGTCTTCTAGTTTTCAGGGCACAGATTTTTCCCTTCCTTGATTCAACTTATCCCCAAGTATTTTATTCTTTTTGATGCAGTTGTAAATGGGATTGTCTTAATTTCTGTTTCTGATAGTTCATTGTCAATGTACAGAAATGCAAATGAGTTTTCTATATTGATATATAGATTTTTTATCCCACAACTTTCCCCAACTTGTCCCAGAAGAAGAAATGACGCTCAGTTGTATCCGGCTCTTTTCAACCCCACGGACTGTAGCCTGCCAGGCTCCTCCATCCATGGGATTTTCCAGGCAAGAATACTGGGTGGGTAGCCATTCCCTTCTCCATGGGATCTTCCTGACCCAGGGATTGAACCTGGGTCTCCTGCATTGCAGGTGGATTCTTTACCGTCTGAGCCACCAGGGAACCCCAACTCGTCTAAAGGAAATGAGATTATCTCACAGAGATGTCTGCCCCCTTGTTTTATGGCAGCGAAGACACGGAGCCCCGACCACCGGCCCCGAGCTTACAGACGACTCTTTTAGGGTCTAGCATTGCTCACGCCTTGATTTTTACATCCTCTGGAAGAAATTCAGTAAGCCAAAGTTAGGCCACAGATTTGCTTTCTGGACCGTGGCGGACATGTCCCAAGGGTAGGGAGTGTTCTCCAGATTTCCAGTCCAATTTCCTGTGACCTTTAGGTACTGGCTGCGAGGAGGAGGCAGAGGTCTGCCTGGGGCCCCGGGGACATGACAGTCTTGCTGGCGAGGATTCACTCCTCCCAGGACTCGGGGGCCCAGGGTTTGCCATCTCAGGACGATATCCTGGGCCAGCTGTTGGCTTCTCCTCACCGCGTGAGCATCAGGGTTCCCAGACGTTCACCTGGCTCCTCGGAGACCTCCTTGTACTTAACCGCTGAGCTCGGAGAGGCCCGCCGATGGGAGTACAGGCCTGACCTGGGTTCACGGAGCATCTGGGCACCCTTGCTGGTGCCAGTTGCATTGCTGTAGATAAACCTGCGGGTGTGATTGAATCCCCAGAAGGCCTCCTTCCTCCACTGCTTGTCTTCTGAAATCCTGTATCCTTTCATTTCACCGTGAGAGCATGTGCGGAAGCATTAGAGAAGAGAGAACACTCGCCCTCGAGACTCCCCCTCGACGCCCGGAGCGGCTGTGGACGCGCGCTGGCGTCTCTCCAGTCTTTATTCTCAGCAGTTCTTCCAACACAATGCGCGCATATTGCATATGGCTGTGCTCCCTGCGCTGGTTATATTGTCCCGTCATAATGTTTCTTTATTTTTTTCTGTGTTAGTTCCTGGTCTTTTCAGCCGTTGCCTTAAACGGTTGCATAATATCCTGATAATATCCTGCTCGTGCATATGTTATCATCTGCTCAAAGGTGGTGGGGTGGAATGCAGTGTAATTGCAGCTGTGATGTGAGTTTTGTCTGTGCTAAGAGTCCCTTCAGAGAGTCACAGGGTGAACGGTCCTGGCGCCTTTGAGGGTCTCGATGCAAACCGCTCTGTGGGAGCGTGAGGCTCTCTTCACCCTCGTCGTCTCCGGGCCTTTTAATGAACGTGCTTCTTCTGAGTTCGGCCAGGCAGCCGATGGTAGCGCCTTAACCCCGTTTTGGTTTCTGTGGTCCCTGTTGCATTTCTCAGGTTTGGGTGTGTTTTAGTGGCTGCTGTGCCGTGCTCATGATAAGCTTTCTGTCGGTCCCTGGCTTCCCGGGCGGGTGTTTGTAAACTCTGGGGAATCGGTCACCGGCTGCTGCCAGCACCCGTCGCCCACCGCAGGCTAGGCCCGCAGAGCAGGCTGTTGGGAGCTGCCGGGCAGGGCGGGGAGCGAGCCCCGCGGACACGCAGGCCTCCCCACGTGGCGGCCCTTCTCCCTGTGCTTTGGAACTTCCGAGGGGCCGAGGTGCGTTCCGGGAGTCTCTCCCACTGTCCGTGGCTGCTGCATCTGTGGTGCCGCGGGCCCAGCTCCGAAGGCCTGGCTTATGCCTTGCGCGTCTGCCCCCAGCTGTGGCCTCTGAGCTCTCTGCTGGGGCGGCTGAGGCTCCGCTGGGCAGAGGCGCCGGCCCAGCGCATCCTGATTCTGGCCGCGAGGCTTCCCCTCCTCCGCAGGCCCTGGAGTCGGGCGCTCCTGCCTCCCTCGCCCTTGTGATATCGAGGCAGGGCAGAGAGCAGTGGGGACGGGGTTGGGGCCAGCCCAGACCTTCCCAGGCAGGTTCTCCCCACCTCCCTGCCCCCTCGCCACTTGCTGTGAGCATCTGAGAAACCTTGACTTTGTGTCTGCTTCTCAAGGAGCTCATTCGGGCTGCGGGCGCAGAGGTCCACTCTAGCCTTCCACCTGAGCGCCGAGTCTGGAGCATTTCACCCCGCTTGCCCACAGCGTGTCTGTCACCTGGCGATGCTCACACACCTCAGGGGCTGGACAGTGACGCAGGCTCTTCTGAGGACTATAAAGAACTGTAGTTTCCTTAAAAGGGTTAAAAAATATATATTTGTTTTGGCTGTGCTGTGCGGGCCTTCTCTCTGGGTATGGTTGTTGCTGTGCCGTCCCTCAGTCTTGTCTTTCTGTGACCCCAAGGACTACGGCACGCCAGGCCTCCCTGTCCTTCACCATCTCCCCGAGCTGGCTCACACTCACGTCCGTCGAGTCGGTGGTGCCATCCCGCCATCGCATCCTCTGTCGTCCCCTCTCCTCCCGCCTTCAGTCTTCCCAGCATCAGGGTCTTTTCCGTTGAGTCAGTTGCTCGCATCAGGGGGCCAGAGTATTGGAGCTTTAGCTTCAGTCCTTCCAGTGGCTATTCAGGGTCGATCTCCTTTAGGATGGACTGGTTGGATCTCCTTGCAGCCCAAGGACTCTCGAGATCTTCTCCAACGCCTAGTTGCGGTGCGTGGGCTTCTTCTTGCAGCGGCTTCTCTTGCTGGGGACCACGGGCTCTGGAGCACACGGGCCTCAGGAGGGGCCGCACGTGGGCTCCGGGCGTGGAGCACGGGCTCAGTGGTTGTGGTGTGTGGGCTTAGTTGCTCCGCGGCGTGTGGGATCTTCCTGGACCAGGGATCGAACCTGAGTCTCCTGTGTCTCCTGCATTGGCAGGCAAATTCTTCACCTCTGAGCCACCAGGGAAGCCCCCTAAAAGGGGGTCTTACCCTTGCTGTCCAGAGGCCACCTCTCCCCTGAGGAGCGAATTCCAGTGGCGAGCTCGTGCAGTTTCTGCCTGAGTCTCAGCAGCCCGCCACGTGGTCTCGGGTCTGCAGGTGCCCGCCTGGTGGAGCCAGCATGTTTTCCTGGCTTTTATGCCGTAGCAGGGGGTGGGGAGGGGTGGTCTTGTTACTGCTCTAAAGGCTGAGTTTGAAGAGGACCGTCTGCGACTCACTCATGCGTGGGCCGTGGGTCCCGAGTGGAGTGGGCTCTTCCGTGTCTGGTTCCTGCTCAGCTGCTGGGCCGCATGTGCTCCTGGGATGGAGGCCTGGGCACGGGACATGTTGGGCTGCCTGGCCTGCAGGGAGAGTGTGGAGATGGCAGGCATCGCCCCGAGCGGGACTCTGGGACGCTGAACGCAGACCCTCTCCTGGATGGGACTGCGTCTCTGCCTGCTGGTGAGGCGTGCTCTGCGCCCTCGTGGGTGCCGTGTATCGCTCAGACCAGGACGCCAGTGGCTAGCACCTGTCCTGAGCAAGGGCAGTGGGCCCACCCCCAGCCGGGCTGCCCCCCTGCTCAGAGCTTCTGACTCTGTTTTGGGGGAAAGTTGCTGATGGTTCAGCGCTCAGATACTTGCGGGATCACATGGCAGGGAGATGCTGAGAAAGGGCCGGGTGACTTAGTGACAGATCGCTCAGCAGCCCACGCTTTACGCTTTCCGGTGCTTCTCTGTTGTCAGGGGCGAGCCGGGCCTCCGGCTTGCACTGGCCCAGAACCCCTCGGGTTGCGGGTTCGGTTTGCGGCGATGACAGAGCCAGGCTCTCACTGACACTTCACTGCCGGGGCCCTGTCTCTGCCCACTCGAAGTACACTGTGGCCCCAGAGTGACAGGAGCGCCGTGTGAGGGGCCTGTCGGCCGTCTGGAACTTGAGCCCCTGGAAGGCGCCGGCCTGCGTCCAGGCGGGTCCCGTCCAGACGATGCACTTTAAGACACAGGGGTGCACGGCCCGACTTTCTCCCACCACTGTCCGGGCAGGCGGGCCCTCCGCCACCCCAGCTCCCTGGCTCTTGTCTGCCGGGGCTGGCCCCGCTTTCCATGGTCCCATGTCCCCGGGGCTGTGTCCCGTCCAGTGCCCTGGCCGCGCCCCCTGCCCTCACAGAGGCTCTTCCCTGAGAAGTGAGGACAGCTCAGCCCTCGAGACAGCCCTCCTCGGGGTGACGTGTCGTCTCCTGGAGCTTCGCACACATGGAGCCTCGCAGAGCGTGCTCTGGCCTGGCTGCTCCTGTGCTTTGCAGTTACCTCGAGATCGAGTCGTTATCATTCTGCACTGTGAGTGAGTCGGTGTCTGATTATTGCCGAGTCCTCTTTTGCTGTAACGGAGCCCTCCCTTTGACTCCCCAGGCGGTTCCTGCCCCGTCTCGAGGTCGGGAGGTATGACCAGGCTCTCTACCCTCTTCCCTGGCTGCTGGGCGGAACCTGAGAAGCTCTCTGGGACGGGGATGCTCAGAGCCCGTCCCTGGGCGGCCCCTGCGTCACCTTGCTGGAACCCATGTTCTCCAGCCCCCCGACCCTCGGCCTTGGACTCCTCGCTGGCCCAGCCCCCGTGTCCCAGTAGGTGCTGAGGCTTCCGCGCCAGCTCTGGGATGGTGGGGAGGCTGGGACTCGGTCCTGGAGGTCGCGAGGAGACACGGGTGCCCGCTGTCGCAGGACCCTTGGCTCCTGTCCCAGGCTGGGAGCAGTGTCGGGTTTGCCCGAAGGCCCCGTCTGTCCACAGGCCAGCGCTTCCCAGCGGCACCCCGGGAGAGCGCGGCCTAGCTCCTGAGAAAGTGAGATCCTGCTGGGTCTGCATGTAAAGGAGGTACGCCCAGAGCCCCGTGTCCCTGCCTGCCTCCTCCCTGACCTGGGGGCCTGCCAAGGAGACCCAAGGGCCGGGTCAGTCCTGCCCGCCTGGCTCCGGGGGCCCGGTCGCCCTCCTGAGGCGGAGCTGGCAAACCTGAGTTTTTTCCTTTTGGTTTATAAGCTTGCTCTAGTTCCCGGGACCAGTGTGGCCCAGGCCCACGCACACCTGCGTGAGCGCCAGCCCTGTCAGGACCGCGCCTAGTGCCGGCCATGAGGAGTGTGAGCGGGTGTGTGTGTGTGTGTGTCTGTGTGTGTAAAACCTCTTGACTCATGCACGATGAGCGTGTGTGTGTGTGTGTAACCTCTGATTCATGCACAGTGAACGGCTGTGTGTGTATGTGTAATCTCTGATTTATGCACAGTGAGCTGGGGTATGTGTGTGTGTGTCTGTAACCTCTGATTCACACACAGTGAGTGTGTGTGTGTGTAACCTCTGATTCATGCACAGTGAGCGAGTGTGTGTGTGTGTGTGTGTGTGTGTGTGTAACCTCTGATTCATGCACAGTGAGCTGGTGTGTGTGTGTGTAACCTCTGATTCACACACAGTGATTGTGTGTGTGTGTGTGTAACCTCCAATCTATGCACAGTGAGCAGGAGCTTGCCTTCCAGAGGATGTATCTGCGCTACCATGGCTGACAAAGCAAGCAGCTGCTCACAAAGAAATATCTAAATATGCATGAAGTCCTAATTATTAAAAAGTATTGTGTCTTAACTTCTTGAATATTAAAGAATGGGAATGTAAATGCAAATGCAGTTTGATCAGCCCCTGGGACCCTTTGCGCGCTCAACTGATAAGTGCTTTGTGGCGGTGGGCTCCCTTCTCGTGGGGCTGGGGGGACGCAGGGGCCACAGGCGGCCTCCCGTGCTTCTGTGTAACTGCAGGGCCAGGCCCTGTTCCAAAGACCAGCAGTTCCTCGTCGCTGGCTTTTCTCCCCGCCTTGCACAGGCCACTTCTAGGTGCCGGCATCTGGGGGAGCTAGTGTTGGTGGAGGCAGTGGGGTCAGGCTGGCGGCCTGCCTTCTAGACCTGGGTGAGATCCCCAGCCCTGTGCTCTGGGCCCAGCAGCCTTGGGTGTGTCCACAGCTGGGCCCTTGGGTGGGGTGGGAGTGCCGTGGGCCGTGACACTGAGCTCTCTAGTCGAGAGCCTCGGTTTCTTCTTTGGAAGGGGCTCAAGGTGGCGCTCGTGGTAAAGAACCCACTTGCCAGTGCAGGAGATGTGAGAGACACAGGTTGCTCCCTGGGTCGGGAAGATCCCCTGAAGAAGGGCATGGCACCCCACTCCAGCATTCCTGCCTGGAGAATCCCATGGACAGAGGAGCCTAGTGGGCTACAGTCCATGGTTGCAAAGAGTCAGACACGACCGAGCCCATAGAGCTGACGTGTACCCACCCCCACCACCGCCCCGGGCTTGTGGCCTGGGCTGGTGAGTGCACCCTCCCTTTCTCGGCCCCCCGCTATGAAAGAGTGCCCCTCACAACGCGCGCCTTCCCCCAGGTTTCTCATGAGGGGGTCTGTGCTCTGCCTCTCACGTCCTGTGAGCCTTGTGTCTGAGCCTCCTCCACGTGGGCACATGGGGCTGGCCCTCGCGGGGCTGGCCTGAGCAGGGGGCAGCACCCCCCGCTTGCTCTGCGTGGACACAGGCCCCGAGATGCTCCCGGCAGCGTGAGGAGCTGTGGCCGAGTCCCCTGTACCTGGACCTGCGAGGGGATGAAGCGAGACTCGTTTTCACAGACACAGAGCTGCCTGCAGGAGCCTGCGTGCGTGCAGGGGCCTGCGTGGGTGCAGGGCACGGGCACGGGTGCAGGCAGGGCGTGGGTGCAACTCAGCTTATGGGACGAGTCTCCTTGGGGACCCCGGAGACATGTGGGGAGCACAGTCTGAAGGGAGAGCCCGGGCGCCCTTCCTGCAGGCCTGAGGGGAGGGGCCGAGGCTGGCTGTCACTGGTGCGGTGTGCTGGGTTCCCAGGTCTCAGGGACCCACCCCCGCCACCCCGCACACACTGGGCGCTCACAGCCTCAGACGTGCATCCTCTCACAGGGAGGAGCCACGGCAGCCACCTCCAGTGTTCTCGCCTGGAGAATCCCATGGACAGAGGAGTCTGGGAGGCCTCAGTCCGTAGGGTCGTTAAGAGTTGGACAGGACTGAAGCTCGCACACGTCCTCTCACGGGCTGGAGGCCAGAGGCCTGAGTCCGGGGCCCGCGGGGCTGCTTCCTTCTTTTTCTGTTTGATCCCAGCGTGCAGCTTGTGAGCTCTGGGTGCCCAGTCAGGGCCTGAGCTCAGGGCCACTGCACTCGGAGCCTGGAGCCTCCCCTGGACTGCCAGGGAAGTCCCAGCAGTGACGGTGCGTTTAGTTTCCTGGCCTTGTGCAGGGGCCTGCGTGGGTGCAGGGCACGGGCACGGGTGCAGGCAGGGCGTGGGTGCAACTCAGCTTATGGGACGAGTCTCCTTGGGGACCCCGGAGACATGTGGGGAGCACAGTCTGAAGGGAGAGCCCGGGCGCCCTTCCTGCAGGCCTGAGGGGAGGGGCCGAGGCTGGCTGTCACTGGTGCGGTGTGCTGGGTTCCCAGGTCTCAGGGACCCACCTCCGCCACCCCGCACACACTGGGCGCTCACAGCCTCAGACGTGCATCCTCTCACAGGGAGGAGCCACGGCAGCCACCTCCAGTGTTCTCGCCTGGAGAATCCCATGGACAGAGGAGTCTGGGAGGCCCCAGTCCGTAGGGTCGTTAAGAGTTGGACAGGACTGAAGCTCGCACACGTCCTCTCACGGGCTGGAGGCCAGAGGCCTGAGTCCGGGGCCCGCGGGGCTGCTTCCTTCTTTTTCTGTTTGATCCCAGCGTGCAGCTTGTGAGCTCTGGGTGCCCAGTCAGGGCCTGAGCTCAGGGCCGCTGCACTCGGAGCCTGGAGCCTCCCCTGGACTGCCAGGGAAGTCCCAGCAGTGACGGTGCGTTTAGTTTCCTGGCCTCGTCGCGAGCGGCGTGTGGGATCTCAGCTCTCCGATCGGCCAAGGCCTCACTCCTTCTGGAGGCTCTCCCAGCCTCCGGGGCCCCAGTAGTCCCAGCATTCCCTGGCTGGTGGACCCAGCACCCCAGTCCTGGTCTCGGTCACCACGGGGTCTTCTTCCCTGTGTGCCTGCATCCACAGTTCCCTTTTCTGGTACGGACTCCCAGTCTGCAGCCTCGTCTTAGCTGCATCTGCACAGACCCTGTTTCCCAGCAAGGTAGTGTTCATAGGTCTCCTGGGGTTGGGACCTGACGATGGCTTTCGGGGACACAGTTAAGCAGATGGGCCGTCCTGGCCCCGAATCTGGCTGCCGCGCTGGGGAGGCGCAGGTACTGCCTGCCCCTCGGTCCTACGCAGAGCAGGCCAGCGCTCAGAGTGCCCCGGGCGGTTCCGGGGCTGATCTGGCTCCGCCATGCAGGACAGCTTGGCCTGTGGGGTGACGTGTGCTTCAGCAAGCACGGGGCCAGGAGCACAGAACCGCCGTCCAGCATCTGCTCAGGCTGAGCTGTTCGGCTCATTGTGGTCCGTGTCAGGAAGGATCAAATGGTTCAATCGGATCCATTTCGCCTGGTGGCATTTTAAGTACAGAAATGGTGCTCCACTGTCAGGGGGACAAAGAGCCCTTTTCTCACGGCTGCGAGCGCCCTGTTATCAGTAGACCTCCGTGGCTTCAGGGGCCAGCCGGACCCTGGCCTGCCCAGCAGTGATCTGCGCTGAGCCCCTGTGCTGTCCAGTCTCTGTGAAACTGAAGCCAGGCGTGTCTGGGGTTCCATAACCGAGAGCTCCCTCGAGGGGCTTTGTCTCTATTATCCTTGGGATCTCGGGTGCGATAAGGTGTCAGGAACGAGCCGCTTTTAATTAAATTTCACAAGAGAAAAAAATGTTAACTCTAGAGGCGTCTTTCTTTCCTGTAGCTGACAGCGTCTTTAGAAAAACGTGCCGCGCACGTTCATCTCTGCCATTGTGAAGAGGCGGCTCTCAGGACCTCTGTCAGTGCTGTCGGACAGGAGGGGAGTCTCAGTTAGCGGTAAAGGGGATTGCTGAGCCTGACCTGAGCCCTGCCTCATTGGACAGATCCGTGGAGATTCTTCAGATTCCCCCCTGATTTTAGGGGCGGCGATGTTAAAGATCTGGATGTCTCCGCCTTGCCCTGCCCTCCGTCTGCACCCGAGCACTGGGGCAGTGAGGGGAGAGCCTCCTTTCAGGCGAGATTGCTCACCGGAGCCTCATCACACATGGACGGGCCTTCTTTTGCCCAGTCCTGGGGCCAGGAGCCTCCAGGGTTCGGTGTTTCGTCTTAAGCGAGCAACCTCAGGTCCTCGGGCAGGGGGCTGTGGACCGCTCCCTGCTCCCTTCTTGCAGCCCACGGCCGTCCCGCTCCTCTGGCAAAGCACGTGGTGGGGGTGGGACAGAGCGTGAGTGGAAGGACTCTGCAGAGATGCTGAGCTGCATTTCGGACCCACTGACTTGGAGAGCCTTGGACACGTGTGCGGACCAGGTCCAGCAGGTGACTGGACCCTAGGCCCAGAAGCAAGGCCATTGCACAGCCACCCCGTGCTGGGAGGTGTGGGACCCACGGAGAGTGTGTGTGCAAGGCAGCTACTCAGACCTCAGAGGGCCGGGCCTGCCCGAGGCTCGCCCTTCGAGTCTCCCACGGAGCCGCTGTGCCCCTGGGGCGGCGAGGAAAGCCCGCCTGCCGGCCGGACTTAGCCTCAGAGCCCAGCGGAGCCCCCACCGGCCGGACTTGGCCTCAGAGCCCAGCGGAGCCCTGCTCCCGCCCACCGGCCGGACTTGGCCTCAGAGCCCAGCGGAGCCCTGCTCCCGCCCACTGGCTGGACTTGGCCTCAGAGCCCAGCGGAGCCCCCGCCGGCCGGACTTGGCCTCAGAGCCCAGCGGAGCCCTGCTCTCGCCTCGGCCACTCCGCCCGGTGGCTTTCAGCGCTCGCTCTGGACGGGCAGTCGCAAAGCTGTTATGCTGTTCTGAATTGGGTGGCGCTGTGCCTCCAGGCCCTCTGCCCGTGTCCCTGTCCCTGCTTGGCCCTGCCTGATGCCAGCCCATTTTAAAGTCTCCTCCAGACCGCCTTCCCGGACTGTGGAGGAGAAGGCAGATGCGGGAAGGTGGCCCCGGTGCTGCTGTCTCAGGCGCTGGGTCAGACCTGCCTCCTCCTGTGCCCATCCTCATGCTGAAGCGGGAGACTCAAGGGCCGGGGTCGGGGAGGGCAGGGTCTGCAGAGGTGGGACCAGCACACGCAGGGCAGACGGGCCTTTCTGCTGCCTGAGAGGCTTCCCTCTGTGTGGACACAGTGAAACCTGGACTCAGTCAGCGCAGAGCCCGGCGCAGAGCGGGCCAAGCAGCCAGCTGACCGCCCCTAGGTCCTCGGAGTTGCTTTTGGAAGGCCAGGCCCGTCCTTTCAAGCCCAGGGCAGGGGCAGGACTGTGTGCGTCCTCAGGGGTCAGGCTGGAGCAGGAGAGGTGCTGGGCTGGAGCCAGGGCCTCGGGAAGGGGGTGGGGGTGTTCATGTAGTGACTCGAAAGAAACAGACCACACAGACACACACGCGCACAGACAGCCGGGCTGTTCTCAGCATTTCTCCTCTCAAGGCTCTTCCGGGTCTGCCTTCGAAGCCGGGGTGGATGGGGCCATCTTTCCGTCTTGTCTCTCTGGAGCACACTTGTCCATCTCTCTGTCTGTCCCTTCTTGGACTGGTCCGTGTGTGTGTGTGTGTGTGTGTGTGTGTGTGTGTGTGTGTGAGTCGCTCAGACGTGTCCACCCCTTTGCGACCCCATGGTCTGTAGCCCACCAGGCTCCTCTGTCCATGGAATTTTCTAGGCAAGAATACTGGAGTGGGTTGCCGTTCCCTTCTCCAGAGGAACTTCCCTACCCAGGGAGGAACGCAGGTCTCCTGCATTGCAGGCAGATTCTTGAGGCAGCGCCCCCGCCTCGCGACCTTCGGGTGCGTGGGGACAGAGGGCAGGTGCCCCTTCTGTGCAGCTAGAAGGGGCGAGACGGGGGCAGCTGGGAGGGTGGCTCCGCCGTGCAGGCCGCCTGCAGACCCTGGCCTCCTGCCCCTGGATCCCTGCAGGCCAGCAGTGGGGGCCTTTGGGGGCAGAGGTCTGGGGGCCAGGCCGCGGGGGCAGGCACCGCCTCAGGCCGGGTGGGCCCTGTGCACAGCCCACTTTTGGGGAGAGGACCATGTTTCCCCAGGCCCTTCTCCGCCTCTGCCAGCATCTTTGGGGTACAGCAGACATCGCGCTGGGCCTTCAGGGGAGCCAGCGTCCCCCGGGGAAGGGTGCACGGCACAGCCTGGGACAGGGAGGGGCAGGGCCTCCAGGCGTGGCCGTGGCCCTGTTGCGCCTGGCAGTCTCCCCCTTGTCTCGCGGGGACTTTCATGAGGGACGTGTCCTGGGCTGGATGAGCTGGAATCCTGTCGTCAAGTGGAATCTGCAGGGTAACTGTCTCTCAAACCCTGGGGCCAGAAACCCTGGTGGTTTCTCTATTCATGGACTTGTGTTGCAAGGAGATGTGATAATTGATGAATATCTGTGGAAATGGATACGATTGTGTCCTCTTTAATGAGCTAACAATTTCTTGCCGAAATCTCAGCAGCGCTATTGTTTAGAAGACAAGGAGACATGCAAATGAGGCCAGGGCTCTGATTGTGGTGGGAACAATGCAGGCAGCCTCTTTATTGGACTCATTAATTAATTCCCCATCAGCCAGTGTCCCTGGGAATGAACTGGAAAAATAATTAAAATGATACATGAGGTAAGGAGTTTAGAAATTCGAAAGGTGAAGGCGAGAATTAGTTTAATACATATTAGACATATTATTTGTGACTTCATTTTTTTTAAAGCATGTTTCACGGAGGCAGTGGGGTCCTATTTTTAGTCCTGGGTAGCTCATAAATACCATTTGGAGCTGTTTTTCAACTCATAAAGGCTCATAAATTTCCTTAATGACATTAAGTGGCTAATTATATTGTACATTGTTAAAATAACTCCAACTTGCAAAATCGAATAATACAACAAAAGTTTCAGAAGCAAGTTTTTAGAGGAGTTAATTTGGCTAAATTACTAAGTGAAATTCTGGGTGTTTGCACCCAGCTGAAAGAATTTCAGCAAAGCATCCCCTACAGCTTGTATCGTAGGTTTGATCCGCAGATGAACCTTACCCACCAGCCAGCCTGCCTGCTATTGAAGTGAGCGGCCCTGGTGGGAGGGCCCCCAACCCTGTCAGGTCCTGGCTGACCTCTGCGTCCACTGACCTCTAGCCTGACCTCTAGGCTGACCTCTAGTGCTCCAGGGCAGGCTAACCTGACAGAGCGTGCATTCCCACCATCCTGACCCTCAGCCCTGGTTGCCCTGCTGTGGGTGTCGGGCTCCCGCAGGTAGCGGTCGAGTCCGTCCTTGCGTGCTGCAAGCACGCTTGAGTTCCACCAGCCTTAAACTCCTGGTCAGCGTCGCCGCCCCCGTAGGATCCCACCGCTGGGAGGGTCCACCGCTGCGCTGACCGCCCCAGTGTCCACCCACATGGGTCCCTGTGATTCGGCGTTATTGCGAATTGCACCCCTAAGACGGCCCAGCAGTTCCATTCCTGGGAATCTGAAGAGATAAACATTTCTCTTTATTGATTTGGCTGTGCCTGTGCCAGGTTTTAGTTGCGGCATGCAGGATCTAGTTCCCCCAACCCAACTGGGGGTTGAAATTGGGCCCCTTGCGTTGGGAGCACGGAGCCCCACCCTCTGGGGCACCAGGGAAGCCTTGGTATAAACATTTTTTAAGGTTACCAGTGTTAAATTGGAACCCTATACTGAGGCCTTTTTTTTTAAATGAATGATTTCAAACTCACTCTGGAAGCCAGTCTCCTGAGCTCCTGGAGAAAAGAATGCAAGCCCTCATGAAAGAATAAACCTGCTGATGCGGGCCCAGGGCGGCAGCTGCCACCCTAAGCAGCTGCGTCCTCCTCGGCTCGCGGGGCGTCAGGTCAGCGGGCCGGGAGCCGGGTCCACCCGCACCTTCAGCGGGTCCTCGGGGGCTCAGGGCCGGCCACAGCCTCCTGGCCACGGAGCTGCTGTCGGTCGGCTCTCAGGCCTGGGCCGCCTGCTGGACTGCTGAGCCTGCGGCTGCCCGTGTGGCCCTTGGTCCCTGCCGCTCCTCTGCTGCCATTCGGTGCCGGCCCTCTCTCCTCCCCGCGCCGCGTGACCTGCCGGGCACCCGTCTTTCTCTAAGGCCTGCCCCCAGCGGGCTTCCCTGCACCCTGCCGTTCCTCTTGGCCTTCACCGTGAGAAGTAAAAGGGGGAACCCTTAGCCCAGGGCCAGAGGGCGAGGGGCCCAGCCGCCGCTTCCGTTCTCCCCTTTTGAACAGAGCTCTGTCCGTGCATCGCCCGGTGATGGGCTCTGTCGGCCCAGAAACTCTTGCTGATGCTTTATGGCTGCGGTCTGCCGAAGTTCTGGGAAAGAGGAAAACAAACTGGCGAGTCCTAATAAATAAAAGTTATTTCCTCATTTGAATCTCCCTGTCCGGAGGGCCATGTGATGTGGACATCAATCTTCCCTCTGTGCGGGCTCCCGGTGAGTCAGGCTGAGAAGCACGTTTGGCTGGGCTCAGGCTCCCTCCCCTGAGGCCGGCAGCCTCTTCAGATTGCAGATGACACCTCAGTTTAGGGCTGGAGCCGTGCCCTGCCCCCAGGCTTTAAGAGCTTTACTGTAGGAAGCCTGCGCGGGTGCGTGGCGACAGCGTGGGTGTTCAGAGACCCTCTGCGTGTGTGCACAGAAGTGTGCCTGCTCGTGCAGGGCCCGCTGGGGTGGGGACATGGGCTGAGGGACACGCCTGAGCTCCGGGAACTGGAGGGAAGTGGGGCAGAGCCCGGGAGGCGGGGGAGGGGCTGGGGGAGTGCAGGGAAGCGGCAGTGCGGCTCCTGGAGGGACAAGCCTCAGGGTCTGGTCTGGCCTGCCTCCTTCCCTACCTCCCTGCCCGCGGCTCCCGTGTGATCTGAAACAGTCCCGGAGCGTCCCCGCAGGGCCTTCCTGGCTCCAGCAGTGCAGTGCCCGTCCCACACTGGGCTGGAAGTGGCCTTCACGTTGGCTCAGCAGAGTGGTGCTCCCCACCCGGTTTCAGGTGGAAGCTTCACCCCCAGGGCTTTGCCGGGCCCCTTTAGAGCCCCTGCTGGTTCATGGGGCCACTGTCTTCACACCTGCACACACTAGCCAGGGGGCCTTGGAGGGTGGGGCCTCTGGGCACGCGCGCGCACACACACACACACACACACACACACACAGCCTGGCACACCGGCGTTGCCAAGGGCTGCACGGGGAAGTGGTGGGGGCCGCTTTGCCTGGTGTCCTGTAGGGCTCGCGGGGAAACACCTGCCGGGCCTGGCTTCAGGGGAGGGTGACGCTGCCCTGTCACCTGCCCCCTCCCCCACCGCCCCCAAGCTCTGTGCCTCTCTTGAGCTGCTTTTTCGGCCTGGGTCCACTGGCCAGGCTCTGCTCTGCCAGCTGGGGGCCAGGGGGCGTTCCTCTGCTGCAGACAGACCCACAGCCCCGCAGGAAGGACAGATGGCCCCAGGCAGCTTCCTGCTCCTGGGGTCAGATCACAATGTAACACCGAAAGGTTCTAAACTTATTAAAGGCTTTCTTTGGGGGCTGGAAATATGCGATAGATTTTCTATCCCTCTCAATTCTCTCTTAAAATTTAATGCTGCCATAAAAATGATGGATAACAAATTATTCCAGGAAAAATGATACCGAAAGACTCTTCTAACTGTTGAAGCAGAAGTGTAGACTCAGTGAGGAAATATATGTGACCCAGAAAACTCACAAGGAAACAGGAAATCATGTACTTTGTGGAAGCCATGACTGTCACACACACACACACACACACACACACAGCCTGGCACACCGGCGTTGCCAAGGGCTGCACGGGGAAGTGGTGGGGGCCGCTTTGCCTGGTGTCCTGTAGGGCTCGCGGGGAAACACCTGCCGGGCCTGGCTTCAGGGGAGGGTGACGCTGCCCTGTCACCTGCCCCCTCCCCCACCGCCCCCAAGCTCTGTGCCTCTCTTGAGCTGCTTTTTCGGCCTGGGTCCACTGGCCAGGCTCTGCTCTGCCAGCTGGGGGCCAGGGGGCGTTCCTCTGCTGCAGACAGACCCACAGCCCCGCAGGAAGGACAGATGGCCCCAGGCAGCTTCCTGCTCCTGGGGTCAGATCACAATGTAACACCGAAAGGTTCTAAACTTATTAAAGGCTTTCTTTGGGGGCTGGAAATATGCGATAGATTTTCTATCCCTCTCAATTCTCTCTTAAAATTTAATGCTGCCATAAAAATGATGGATAACAAATTATTCCAGGAAAAATGATACCGAAAGACTCTTCTAACTGTTGAAGCAGAAGTGTAGACTCAGTGAGGAAATATATGTGACCCAGAAAACTCACAAGGAAACAGGAAATCATGTACTTTGTGGAAGCCATGACTGCATAATGTTGTTCCAGGCTGCAGAACACACCAGTTTTTATTCAAGGTATTGAAGTGCTGAATCTGTTCTGTGGCACTGGCACCTTTATTAACATAAGACCCTCACACCTTCCTGGGGATCCATCCTGCCGGCTTTTCTGCTTAGAACATCACAGAGTCCCAGCAGAGGGCTAGGGAAGACCAGACCCCAGGGTCGAAGGCAAAAAGTTCCCATTACTCACACGAACCTTCCTTGGCCCCCCTCGGGGGATTGTTCTAGAGAGTTCCAACAACACAGTGTTGCAGTCTTTTGTTTATTTTTAAATTATTTATTTGGCTGTGCCAGGATCATTTATCCGCAGCGGACGGGATCTTTGGTTGCGTCGTGTAAACTCTTAGCTGCCGTTGTGAGCTCTAGTTCCCTGACCAGAGATTGAGCCCAGGCCCCTGTGTTGGGAGGCTGGAGGCTTAGCCACTGGACCACCAGGGGAGTCCTGCCAGCGTAGTTTTGAGCCATAAGGGGCTGTGGTTAAAAGACTTAGTTCAGTTCAGTCGCTCAGTCCTGTCTGACTCTTTGTGACCCCATGGACCACAGCACACCAGGCTTCCCTGTCCATCACCAGCTCCCGGAGTTCACTCAAACTCATGTCCATTGAGTCGGTGATGCCATCCAACCATCCCATCCTCTGTCATGCCCTTCTCCTCCTGCCCCCAATCCCTCCTAGCATCAGGGTCTTTTCAGATGAGTCAGCTCTGCATCAGGTGGCCAGAGTATTGGAGCTTCAGCTTCAGCATCAGTCCCTCCAGTGAACGCCCAGAACGAGGACTAGCTAAAGGACTAGCAGTGCCCCAACCAGACACAGTGACGGTTGTGGAGAGGTGACTGACAGCCAGACCACAGGCCGGCGGCCAGGAGAGCGGGACAAGCACAGAGCAGACACAGGCCCTCAGACCCTTCCTCAGGCCCTCAGACCCCTCCGCAGGCCGAGCAGACCTGCTGCTGAGTCGCGTCAGCTGTGTCCGACTCTGTGCGACCCCACAGGCGGCAGCCCACCAGGCTCCCCCACCCCTGGCATTCTCCAGGCAAGAGCACTGGAGTGGGGTGCCATTGCCTTCTCTGGAGGAAAGCTAGTGCAGGGCAGACTGCCCTTTGCTTCTCAGTGGGCCTCAGTAGCATCCCTGCATGGGGGTTTTGTAAAGAGCACATATAGAATGACAACGATTCAGGCTTGACTTGCTGCCTGCCTCCCCCCAGAGCTGTGAGCCTGGTGGTGCTGATGTCCCGGACCCCGCCAGGGTGTGGCTTAGGCGGAGCTCCAGGTGGTGCTGGGTGGGGTGGCCGGGTTGCACCTGTGCTCACTCTTGTCTTCCCCGACGCGTGTCGCCACGTCTACTAGGAGGACTTGGGGATGGCCTGACGGGTGTCAGCCATTTCCAGCTGGTGGTGTCACCATGGCAACTCAGGAGGCGCTGGAGCAGGCTCATTGTTAATTCTGAGTCCTGACCCTTCCCGGGCAGCCCCACAGTCTTTTCTCTGGAGAGAAATAGGCTCATTTGTGAAATGTGTCTCTCATTGTTCCCAAGCTACATCCACTCAAGTGAATAATTTACCTTTTTGTATAGGTTTGGAAGAAGAGTCGCATACAATCTGTCTAATACTCTCTCTTTACACACTCTAGCGTCAGCTTCTTTAAGCTGCGCTGTGGTAGCCGGCTGCTCAGGGGAGAGGCAGGACCCTGCAGGTGCAGCTGCCTCAGTTCTGTTTCCCGGTTGGTCCTGGGGGTCTCAGAAGCTCCATCCAGCCGGGCGGCTGCCCCACTGCTTTCCACTTAAGCCCCTCCACTGGCGCCTCTCCTCCCATCAGAGGAAGCCCAGAGGCCTCTGCTGGATGTTCGGGAGCTTCCCCCTCCAGCCCCCGCCTGCACTTCCAGCCCGTCCATCAGGACTCCGGGGAGCATCTGCTCTGTGTTGGGCCAGGCCAGTGGGGATGGGGAGGAGCACAGAGGTGGGGCGCAGCCCTTGCTCCTTGGCTGCCCCCTCAGAGTTCACTGCCTGCTGGATAAATCAGACTGAAGAGGGGGCAGTCCAGAGCCAGGGGCAAACCCAGGGGTTCTAGGAAACTCAGACCCCACATCACTTACCATGTTGGTCCAACATGGCCTTATTTAAGGTGTGCTGAGCTTTAGACCCTCTGAAGAAGGAAATGACAACCCATTCGAGTGATCTTGCCTGGAAAATCCAATGGACAGAGGAGCCTGGCGGGCTACAGTCCTGTGCTCACAAAAGCTCAGACACGACTGAGCGACCAAGCAGCCCTGTGCGTGCTGAGTCGCCCCGGTCGTGTCCGACTCCCTGTGACCCCGTGGACTGAGGAGATTCTCCAGGTAAGAACGCTGGAGTGGGTCGGCATGCCCTCCAGGGATCTTCCTGACCCGGGGCTGGCACCCTCGCCTCTCACGCCCCCGGCATCGGCAGCCGGGTTCTTCACCACTAGCAGCACTTGGGAAGCCCAACAGCAGCAGCAGGAGTCTGAAACACGGCGTGCCACCTGCCCCGCAGGCCTCACAGTCCTCAGGTCGCCCAGAAATGCTGGTTGTCCATCAGGGACAGACCTGTAAGTGCAGGACCCCTAGCAGGATAGCAGAGACATCCCAGAGGCCCAGGCAATAACAGAGGGCAGGTGGGGCGGGGGCTCTGCCAGTCTCTAGGCTTGGGTTTGAACAGACACTTGGGGCAGGAGATGGAGTCTGTGGCCCTCGCAGGTCGGGAGTGCAGAGCCGAGGCACTTAGGTGAGGCCGGCCGGACAGGCCAGACACGTGGACGAAGGATGGACTAGAGACAACCACACACCTCTGTCGCAGGCTAGGCTCTCGGGTGAGGGTGCAGGAAGCGATGCTCTTCCCTGTTAACTTCCTACTCAGGCCAGCAGTTAGCACTTGGAATGACAGCAGCTACCTAATCTGGGAGCCAGTAAACGGAGCAGTTAGCACAGAAAGGCTTGAACGGCTATTAATATCCCTGCAACACCTCACAGAATTGTAGCTGGAGATTTTAATTGATCTGTCCCAGAGATTGATAAAATAGGCCCCAAATCTGTAAAGATACAGGAGATATAGAAATATCATCAGGCAATTTGCTGGAGTGTGTTAATAATCCAATGAGTTGGGATATCTAACCACATTCTTCTCAAGTACACAGTGGCCAATAACCACAGTAGTTTATTTCCTGGGCCATAAAATAAGTCTGAGAATTTTAAAGAATTGAAATTGTACAGTGTGTGTTATCTAACCATAATAGAACTAAGTTAGAAAGCAGTAAGAGTGATGTCTAGGATTCTCCAAATTTTTGAGAATTAGGCAGGATACTCACTAAGGAATCCTTGAGTCAAAGAAACCAGATGAAATTTTAACTGAATGAATAATAAAAATGTAACATTTGAATTTGCGGTATGCACCTAAAGCAGTGCTTGGAGAGCTGCCTTATTGCTGTAAATGTACATATCACAGAAAAGAAGAAAGACTTAAAATCGGCAATTTTAGTTTTCCCTTCAGAATCCTGAAAAAGAAGAGGAAATTAACTGCCAAGTAAGCAGAAGGAAAGAAATCAAAATGAAAAGGGCAAAAATCAATACAATAGATGGGAAAACAATAGAGGAAATAAAAATTGAAAGTGGGTTTAATAAAAAGTTCAGCAACACTGAAAAGTCTCCAGCTAGGCTAATCAAGATGAAGGGAAACAAAGGAAAGAAAAAGAGCAGATGCAGAAAGACCACTGTGGTGAGGAGGAGACATCACGACAGACCCTACAGATGCTTAACCGTAATGAGGGGATGCTATTAACAGCTTCACAACAGCAACAGCAACAACCTAGAGGAAAGGGACAGACTCCCGAAGGACCACAGGAAGAAATAAGAGGCCTGAAAAGCCCCGTGTCCATTTAAGAAATGGCTTTTGTAATTGAAAACCTTCCTACAGCTGCAGGTTCAGATGACTTCACTGGTGAACTTTCAAATACCTAAGGAAGAAATAATACCAGGCTTACAGAGATTCAGAGTGCAGAGGAAGAAAGACCACTTCTCAGCTCTTTTTATTGGTCAGCATAACTCAGATACCAAAATGAGACAAGGACATTGTAAGAACAGAAATTATAAGCCAATACCTTAAGTAACAAACGTTGCAGCAATCTTTTACAGAGCTTTAGCAAATTGAATCAAGTAAATTATCAAAATAATGGTACATCACAATCAAGGGGATTTATTGCAGGCATGCAGAGTTGGTGTAACAGTAAAAAAAAAAAAAATCAATGTAATTGATCATGGTAACAGGATAAGGGGGGAAATGAGATGATCATGTCAAAAGATGCAGAAAAAGCATTTGACAAAATTGAACACCACTCACTAAGAAAACTCTCAGTAAACTAGAAATAGAGGATAGTGTCCTCGATGATAAAGGGCATCTAAAAATCTTGCAGCTTACCTCATATTAATGGTGAAGTTATAAAATGCTTGGCTCAGAGGTTAAAGCGTCTGCCTCTGATGTGGGAGACCTGGGTTCGATCCCTGGGTCGGGAAGATCCCCTGGAGAAGGAAATGGTAACCCACTCCAGTATTCTTGCCTGGAGAATCCCATGGACAAAGAAGCCTGGTAGGCTACAGTCCACGGGGTCACAAAGAGTCGGACACGACGGAGCGAGTTCACTTCACAAGTTGAGAACAAGGCAGGAATATTTCCTCTCACCACTTTTATTCAGTATTGTACTTGAAGGTTTAACCAGGGCAATCAAGAATGAAAATGGAATAAATAGTATAATGATTGGAAACTAAAAGTCCTTAGGGATTGCATATGTAGAAAATCCTAAAGGGTCTGACAAAAGAAGGAGGAGGAGAGAATAAAGAGGAAGAAGAATGAATAAAGATGCTGGATGCAGATTAATATGCAAAAATCAACACTATCTGTGTATTCACAATGAAAAATTAGAAGGTGCAGTTTAGAGACCAGTACTACTTCTCTAGTCAAGGCTACGGTTTTTCCTGTGGTCATGTGTGGATGGGAGAGCTGGACTGTGAAGAAGGCTGAGCACTGAAGAATTGATGCTTTTGAACTGTGGTGTTGCAGAAGACTCTTGAGAGTCCCTTGGACTGCAAGGAGATCCAACCAGTCCATTCTGAAGATCAGTCCTGGGATTTCTTTGGAAGGAATGATGCTGAAGGTGAAACTCCAGTACTCTAGCCACCTCATGCGAAGAGGTGACTCATTGGAAAAGACTGATGCTGGGAGGGATTGGGGGCAGGAGGAGAAGGGGACAACTGAGGATGAGATGGCTGGATGGCATCACTGACCTGGTGGACGTGAGTCTGAATGAACTCCAGGAGTTGGTGATGGACAGGGAGGCCTGATGTGCTGTGATTTATGGGGTTGCAGAGAGTCGGACATGACTGAGCAACTGAACTGAACTGAGCTGAACCACTTATACTAACATGAAATTCATTAAAATCCTTAAGTTTAATTTTAACTAATGACACTTAAGATTTTTACACTAAAAATTGCAAAACATTGCTGAGAGAAGTCGAAATACTTGGTGAAATAAATGGACCATGTTTATAAGCTGAAAGACAATGTTAAGATATTAAATCTCCCCAAATTGATGTGAGAGTCAGGACACTCTCAATCACATTCTACCAGGCTTCTTTGTAGAGACTAAGAAGTTTATTCTGAAATGTATCTGGAAGTGTATGGGACCTAAGATCACAGAATTCACAACATTTTGTTGAAGGGGAACTAAGATGGGGGGCTGAGCGTCCTGATTTCAAGGCACACCATAAAGCTGCAATAATCAAGACAGTGTGGGGTTGACATGCGGCTGGACAATAGACCAGTGGAACCAGGGAGAGTCCAGAACAGGAGGAGACACTCTGGGAGGAAATACTTATCATGCACACACTGGACAAAGGACTCCTATCTAGGGCGCACAAAAATTCCCACAGCTCAACATTACAAAGACAAATAGCTCAATTAAAAAATGGACAAAAGACTCAGACATCTGACAACAGAAGATAGATGAACAGGCAATAAACACTTGAAAAAGTCCTCAGCATCATTAGTCATCAGCGAAATACGAACCAGACCACCGTGAGACACCACTGCACGCTCACCAGAGTGGCTGGATTGAAAGGATTTGGCAACATTAAATACCGGCAAGTGCGCGGACTCTTCCTCTCGGCCAGTGGGATATTAAATGGTAATGCCATCAGGAAGATTGGCAGTCTCTTACAAAGCTAAACATATCCCTGCCCTCTGACCCAACGGCTCCCTTCCCAGGTCTTTACATAGGGAAACGGACATCGATGTTTTGTGCACACACACACACACACACACACAGCTTATAGGAGAGTGGTCAGAGTGGCTTTGTTCACGGCAGTCCAGGCTGGAAACAGCTCAGGTATCAGCAGGAGGTGGTAACAAGTTCATACGGGGAGTGGTTTCAGTGACGAGGATGAATCGAAAGCCCTGTGCTCCCGGTGAGAGCCAGTCACAAGAGTGTGTGCCGCCTGCATTCACTTAGGTGAGTCTCAGACCTGGCCGAGTGGGCCAGTGGGGAGACACTCCCCAGAGCGGGTCCCTCTGCCTGCCCTGGCCTTGCAGGACGCCTGGAAGGGCACGGTCTTTATTCCCAGGGATGTTGATTCCGCCAGTGCGTTTACTCATCAAAACTCACCAGGCAGTATTTTTAGGCCTCTGTTTTTCTCCTTATGTAAATTATACACCCAAAACAGTCAATGAAAATTTTAAAATACTGGCTAGAAATATTTAAAGAAAAGTCCCCCAAGCCGTAAACAAAACAAAATCTGGGGTCAGAACCCGAAACCAGAGTAAGTGGGGCACTGAGGTTGCTTTGCTGGCTCGCCCTGCAGCATCCGGGATCTCAGCTCCCCGACCAGGGCTCGGACCCGCTCCCCCTGCAGTGGACGCGCAGAGCCTCAACCCCTGGGCCGCCAGGCCAGTTCCTGAAATCATGTTTCTTTACTC
Source organism: Madoqua kirkii (assembly GCA_006408675.1). Taxonomy (NCBI): domain Eukaryota; kingdom Metazoa; phylum Chordata; class Mammalia; order Artiodactyla; family Bovidae; genus Madoqua; species Madoqua kirkii. The sequence continues at coordinate 7,014 of SJYC01064159.1, read as the reverse complement.
TTTCGAGCTTGAGCTTCAGTTTTGAGGCCTTACCAGGTTCTTGGAACAGAAGGAAATGCCCACGGCAGGCAGTGAGGTGCAGGGGAGGGCCGTCTGAATGAGCCAGGCATCCCCAGAGGGCACGGTCCTCGGGATCGGGGTGCTCAGCAGTGGCCCCCGTCCACCCCAGGACCCTCCTGCCCAGCTGTGTGTGTGTGTGTGTGTGTGCGCCTGTTACCAGGGAGGGCTTAAGGACCTTCTGCTTAAGTGTGAAAGATAAAATATCACACTTTAGGGAGGACTGAGGCTGTAGAGGGGTGAAGAACCACGATATACACTGCATAAACTAGTAAAAACTCTTCAAACGCTAATTTGCCCTTTCCTGGGAAAGTTGGAAGAAACACATTCTTCTGCCCCAGATATTCCACTCCTGGGTTATTTGCACTCAGAGCTGCACTGTCACGAGCCACATGTGGCCGTTTAAATGAATATTATTTAGAATTTAAAGAATAAAACATTCAGTTCCCTAGTTCCACCAGCTACCTTTCGAGTACTCGGGACTCCCCTGCGGCTGGTAGCTGCCGACTGGACAGTGCAGACGTGAGGCATTCCCGTTGCTGCACAGAATTCTGCCTGGCGCAGAGGTCCTCGCCGTGCCCTTGGCCAGCGGCTGCGGCAGCTCTAGGAGCTGTGAGACGTGCAGATTGCTGGGCCCCTCCCAGCCGTGTCTCGGGTCAGGGTGCTGGGGTGGCCCTCCCTGGTTCTGGAGCACAAGGTGGTCTAGAGAGACTCCTAGGTGTGCACAGGGATGCCAGCGGTACTGACTTGTAGTAGCAGGAAGTGGAGGAGAGCCTAAAGACCCGTCGGCAGTCGCGCGGGTGAAGAATTGTGGAGCCTCGTTGAGGCGATGGAAGCGAGCGGTGGCCTGGCCTCGTGGAGCCGCGTTGTGTATTTCAGGGACGTGGTGTTTGTGCTTTACGTGGCTCCACCTTAGTTACAGCACAGGGCGCCTTTGATCTTTGTCGCGGCGCTGGGGATTTGTTTTTTGGTCCTTTCTGCACGTGGGATCTTTAGTTGCAGTGTGTGAATTGTTAGCTGTGGCTTATGAGATCTGGCTCCCTGGCCGGGGATTGAACCTGGTCCCTTACACTGGGAGGACAGTCTTAGCCGCTGGACCAGGCAAGTCCCAGGGACTTAGTGTTGAATGAAGTAAAAGTCCTCGTTTCATACACACTGTGTTACATTTATCTAAAATTCAGATCCAGAAGGAAACAGTTGCGGTGCAAAGATGCAGGAAGTCAAGGAAACGATAGACACAGTTGGGGATGGCGTTTACCTTCCAAGGGCTGCAGTCTCAAGAAGAGACTGGCTGTGGGGAAACTGACTCACTGAGAGCTTAGGTTTTCTCTTAAGCAGTGGACGGTAAGCCCAAGAATTCTTGTTCTGTTGGTATGCTTTTATTCCCATATATTTAAGACATATTTTGTATTAATTCAATATTTAGTTTTATGATTTAGCTAAACAGTTTTACTAAAAATAGCAAAATATGAAAGTATTTGGTTGGTCATGAATGAAGTTTTTCCAGAAAGTAAAGTTGACCACCAAAAATATTATTTTAAATACCCAGAGATTCGATGAATATTTCATTCATGTAATCTTAAGTATATTTGTCAGATTTTGCTTGAATTTTCCTTCTTAGCATTTGTTCTTCCTTTGGGGACATAAAAGGATTAGAAATAAAACGCTGGGCAAAGCTCTGCTGATCGAAACTCAAGCAGAAGCAAAACAGGAACAATAAGATTAAGAAGACGAAGGGACATTGTGTTGAGTTAATTAAAGACGGCCATTTTATTGTAGTAAAATAATATTCAAAATATATGTCCTAAGTCACGGAGATAAGGAAACATAAAGCCAGGATCTGATAGAAAGATTACAGTTGTAATGGAGAGCTTTAATTCTCTCTTATCAGTGTTCTAGTTACCAAACAGAAAAAGTAATGGCCAAGGGTCCGAACGGTATAAGTTTTACCGTTGAGTTAATCTTTACTTACCAGGAACCCAGAGAAGGGAGAATAGCTGGACTCTGTTTAGAGGAAGTCACACGGCCGTGTGCATCCTGCCTCTGTGCCCTGGTGAGCGTGCAAAGCATGTGAATCTTCATTTACACAGTGAGGATAAAGTCGCACGTACCGCAGGTTGAACGTTTTCAGCACACCAGTGCCGAGTGTGGGATGTCTGACGAGCGTGATGTGTCCGTGAGCCTCCGCCCTTCTGTCCCCGTGTGAGGGGCTGGGCCCAGGCCAGGGAGCTGATCAGCTCCTTTTCTGCAGATCAGAAGGGCTGCCCCTAACTAGGTAGCGGGGACAGGAATCTCTGTAATTATTATCATCAGTCTTATTTCTTGCACCTGAGTGTCAATCTACAGTTGTCTCAAAACAAGTGGTTCAGTGAAGACAGCCGCCGAGGCCCTTGTCCCCCGAGCCGCTGGTGTGTGTGGAGATGCTTGTGTCTGCTGCTTAATCGCTCAGTTCTGTCTGACCTCATGGACTGCAGCCCACCAGGCTCCCCTGTCCATGGGGTTCTCCAGGCAAGAACACTGGAGTGGGCTGCCGTGCCCTCCTCCAGGGATCTTCCAGACCCAGGTTTCGAGCCCGCATCTCTTACATCTCCTGTATTGTTGCCGGGTTCTCGACCACTAGCACCTCCTGTATACGTGCGTGTGTGCGTGCCAAATCGCTTCAATCGTGTCTGCCTCTTTGTGACCCTGTGGACCCTAGCCCACCAGGCTCCCCTGTCCACAGGGTTCTCCAGGCAAGAACACTGGAGTGGGTTGCCGTGCCCTCCTCCAGGGATCTTCCACACCCAGCAGTCAAACCCGCATCTCCTAACGCCTCCTGTACTGGCAGGTGGGTTCTCGACCACAGGTGCACCCATGTGGGTGGAGTCGTGTTTGTACGAGGGGCGAGGTTCTCCAGTGCCCACCCAAGGGGAGCCGTCAGCTGCTAGTTGGGCCCGGGAAGCTGGTAGGACGGGCAGGCAGACCGCAGGGAGGGGAGGGCACCGCAGCAGGTCAGCAGCTGGGCTGCTAAGAACACCCAGGGGCTGACTGCTGCTGTCACCGGCAACATGACTCTTCCCTGCTGGCCCAGGAACAGTCCAGAAGACAAGCTGAGGAAATAAAAACACGGTGTCCACAGGGCCTGCCCATCAGAGAGCTGCCTGCGATCGCAAAGGGCCCGCAGCCCCACGGGCGCCCTCAGCCTAGGCAGCTCGACTGGCGCTCGGGGGCTGGCCCACGGCTCCTCACAGGGCGCAGGGGGGCGTGCTTCCTGCGTGGCTGCAGGGCTCGTGGCCTCATCGTTTACGGCAGGGAAAAGGCACAGACTGCATGGGGCCTGTCTCTTGTTGGTCGGTTGGTTGAGAAAGTGTGAACAGATACATGGACAGACAGACACACACAGGTTTTCGTGAGCACACGTGTGTTTACCTACACTGCAGACAAAAGAGGAAAGGCAGTGAAAGGTAGGCCAGACGCCGGTGGGAAGGCTGTGACTTCGAGAGAGGAGGGGCGGTGTTGGGGGGCAAGTGCGCCACCTGACTTCTCCAAACGCGGCTCGGTCGAGGTCTTTACTGTGGCATCACGTTCTGCTTCTCACAATTACAAAATTCTGTCTAAGCAAGCGGGCCTTAAAAAGCATGAACAAAATCAAGGTGTACAAAATGGACCTTGCTGTATCTCTGTTTGGTGGCCCCAGTGACACAGAGAAAATGACCTCAAGGAGACTCTTGAGCAGTCTGCACGCACAGCCCTCGCAGCATACATCTCAAGCACAAAAACAACTGCCAAAAAATTTAAAAACCCTACTCGGCAGTCAGATTGTTAGTGTTAACATCAGTGCTATCTTGAAACTATCGCTTATGTACACACATTACACATAAATACATACATTAGGGTAAAGCAAATAAGTAATTATGATAATGTTATAGGAAATAAGATTTTTCACCTAAGAGGAAAGAGAATCAAGCATAAAATCAAAGAAGGAAAAGCGCTGGAATCTTAAATATAAGTCAAGACTCAGTATGAACCTGTGATGTGTTCCCTTTAAAAGCAGTAAAATCCCTCTGACTTCCTCCACCGAAGATTACTGGGTCCAGTGACGAACCCCAGGGAAGCAAACCCCCCCTCGCCCCCCACCGGGAGCCTCTGTACCATTTCCTGTGACAAGGAAGCAGGCTCCTCAGGGTCAGGCAGGAATATTCTAGAAGACTGCAGCATCTCATCGTAGAGAAGGCCGGGGCCTCTCCGAGACTGCTGGTCATCTCAGAAGCCCACTTTAAAGGGGTCGGAAATGGGCAGATGGAACACCAGGAAATGTGACGGCGGTGGATTGAAACACTCCAGATCATGTTGCAGTCTGTGAGGGCATCATGATTTCTGAATTAAACCCTCACCAGCTTGCCTCTGCAGGTTGCCCACACATCACCTGGTAAACACAAGGGATGATTCCTGTGTGCTTTTCCTTGTTTAGCTCACAGGAGGTTCTCTTCTCTGTCATCACTGTTTTCTGCCAAATCTGGGAATTTCCTAGAGAATGGCTGTTAGGTGAACGTGGATTCTTTCTGCTCAAATTAGTTTCGCAGCGATAACAGTCTTATTCGCAGCCTTATTTGCAAGGGGGCTGATGTAAATCCTGGGCTTCCCTTGTTAACTCAGCTGGTAAAGAATCCACCTGCAATGTGGGAGACCTGGGTTTGATTCCTGGATCAGGAAGATCCCCTGGAGAAGGAATAGGCTACCCTCTCTAGTATTCTTGGCTTGCCCTCGTAGCTCAGTTGATAAAGAATTTGCCTGCAATGCAGGAGACTCCAGTTTGTTTCCTTGGTAGGGAAGATCCCCTGGAGAAGGGAAAGGTACCCACTCCAGCATTCTGGCCTGGAGAATTCCGTGGCCTCTTTAGTCCCTGGGGTCGCAAAGAGTCGGATGCAACAGCAGGTTTCACTCGCTCCTGGTTTAAGTCTTGGCTCCAGGTTGGTGCTTGAGGCCCTTTGAATGTTCGGTCACTGGGAGCTGACAAGTTTTGTCCATAACTGGGAACGGGAACACGGCCTTCCTTCCCCTAATCAGGGTTTTGGTCATTTTCTGAATGCCCGCTGTGTGTAGAAGCTCTGGGCCAGCTCCTGGAGGAGACCCAGGAGAGGGCAGGGTGGATCCTTGTCCCCAGAAGTTCACAGCGCAGGCGGCTCTCAGACCTCAGTCTGTGACAGCCTCCTGGGAGCTGGTTGGGAATGGAAGTCTGGGCCGGGGACCAGGAGACTGGGGCTCTGCCTCTGCATCGTGCTCAGAGCGGACATCTGCTTGTCCATCTGGGCCTTGTCTACCCAGAGGCACATCTCCTGGTGCCAAGCGCTGAGCAGCGTGAGGACACGGGGATGTGAGGCCCGGCTGCTGCCTGCAGGGAGCTCTGTGCCAGCCGGACGTCGTGATTCCTCAGGACGCGCTCACACCTCCCGTCTCGGGTGACACCACCGGGGGCTGTGCCCCACGCACCTCCCCACCGCCATCTGCTCCCGTAGTCCCCTGGCCGCATAACCCCCGGGACCCCAGTCCAGGAGGTGGAAAACCCAACATTTCGGCCCAAGTCCCTGTCCCTTGGTGCTTTGTTGTAGCAGACGAGTGGTCTGCCCCTGTCCAGGTGGACACAGGCCCTGCAGGGCCTGCAGGCCACGATTGCTCTGCTCGCTCGTTTACTGCAGAATGAGAGTTTACAGAGAGCCCCCCGTGAGGCCGCGGCCGGCAGGCATGCTGACAGAGAGCCCCCCGTGAGGCCGCGGCCGGCGGGCATGCTGACAGAGAGCCCCCTCTGCTGGAAGTGCACGTGTGGCCCTCGCTCCCTTAGGATCCTGCGCCTGCAGTGCAGACCCTGGGGCCTGTCCTGACGTCCTGAGGCCCGAGAGCGTGTCTGCTGGCCCAGCACTCCCTTCTCACGGAGGAGCTTGAGGTTCGCTGGGAGCTGAGCCGCCTGTCTGTCTTTAACAGGTTGCACACGCGGGCTCACAGTGGACAGATGTTGGGGTGTCAGCTTCGTTCTCGGACTCTGTCTAAGTGCAGAGCTTCGTGCTCGGCACGTCGAATGCCACCCCCACCCCAGAGAGCAGGCGCGTGCTCTGCCCCACCCAGATGAGCCCGTGGCAGCCGAGGCCGGGTGGGAGCCGGGGCGGGCCCGCCGCCCTGTTTGGGAAGGCAGAGGGGTCTCCGTGGACCTGTGTCTTCAGCGGGGGAGGCCTTCTAAGGAGCGAGCTGCACACGCGTGTCCTGATGTGTGGTGGGGACTTGGCAGTGAGCCCTGGAGGGAGACTGCACAGGCCTCAGAGGCAGCCAAGGGAGGCCACGGGACGGGCGGGGAGGGGAGGCCGAGATGGGGGCCTCCGAAGCCCCGAGAGCGGGGAGGTGCCTCTGGAGAGACCTGAGGGGAGGCAGGGCTGGGCAGTGGTGGGGGTGTAGGGACTGGTTCTGAGCATGCTCACCAGACAGGCAGGGTATGCTGCCCACACTCTCCCAGCCAAGTCTGTGGACGGCCAGGCGTGCCGGCCTGCTGGTCCAGTGACGGGCAGTGCTGTGCATCCTCACGGGACTGTGATGGGAGCTTGGCTCCTTCACCTGGAATTGCAGCTCACCCCCTCTCTCTCTGACCTTTCTGCTTTCCTGGCTCGCTTCTGTCTACAGAGAGAACTGAAGCTTTGAGTTGAGTGGTGTGATGTCGTTTCTTGCTTCAAAGAAAAAATAATCAGGACCCACAGCAGTATCTTTTCCCTTTTAATTTGCCAAGAATGTCCTTGACAAACGTTAAACAACAGTACACAATAAACTGAAAATTCTGAAAGAGATGGGAATACCAGACCACCTGACCTGCCTCTTGAGAAACCTGTATGCAGGTCAGGAAGCAACAGTTAGGACTGGGCATGGAACCACAGACTGGTTCCAAATAGGAAAAGGAGTGTGTCAAGGCTGTATATTGTCACCCTACTTATTTAACTT
>SJYC01064154.1:0-20753 GCA_006408675.1 Madoqua kirkii | reverse complement strand
ATGACACAGTTTAATTTATATTCTCTAATTTTTTTTCATAGTGAGATTATTATGCCATAACCAAAACCTTTATTTTCTTCTTAAAATTCCTGATTTTTGCGAATTGTCCATTTCGATATACTTGTAATCGTGGTGTCCGCCGAAGTTGAAACGGTAACTTGCGCTGATTTTCAGATAGTTGTAGGCATCGCGGGGCATATAGTTCTTTTCCGAAAACGTGTAGCCGTCGGAAGAATATTCACGTTTTGAACAAATCTTTATAAGCGGATTTTTAACTTGTAACATAAAATTCCAATTTTTTACGTTGTAACCCAAACCAATTTTTAACTCCGCAGGACGCGAAATTATATAACCTTGTTCAACTTTTTTGCCGCCCGTGGTAAATTCTGCTTTCGCATTAAAACGCTGTGTCATAAACATTAACGCCGTGTAACCAACAACTTGATGGCGCGTTAGCAATTCAAAATCACGCTCTTTGTAAAAATCGTATTCGGCCGCCAACGACCAATTTAAATGCTCTGCAAGTTCGATAACATATTCCGCACTCTGTAAAAAATGCTCCAAATTTCCGCCGTTTAAAAACGTGTGAACGTATTTCGCCCCGTCAAAATAAACGTCTTCGTAAACCGATTTTGAGTTGTTGTCGTAAAGAGTAAAGAAATTTAAATTTTTAATCGTGTAAGAAAATTCACCCCTGAAACAACGGCTCGTTGCCAATTCTGGATTGCCTTTTAAAACTTGATAATAATCAAGACTTTGAACGGCAGAATTGTAATACTTCATTTGCGGGTCGAAAATTCCGTAAACAAACATTCCGTGAAGTTCTTGATTTTCAGAAATTTTCGCTTTATAAAACAACTGCGGCGAAAAATAATGTTTGGTATTTTTGTTTATCGTCATAATTCTGTCGGACAACTGCAACGTAAACGACACTTTACGCGGAACAACTTGAAAATTGTCGCCGATTTGCAAAATGCCTTGCTTATAATCGAGTTCGCTTTTGGTTTCAAAAGAACTTTCGGGTAAGTCTGATTGATTTTGTTAAGAAAATAAGTACAATTTAAAAACAAAATATTTTTCTCTTTAATCGGCATAAAATATCCCAAACTCGGATTCAAAAAATAATAATCTTCGTTGGTTTTTGCCTCAAAATTCACGTTTGAAGCGTAATTCCGCAGATTTTCGGTTTGATTGTAACTGCCGTAAAGATTGAATTTTACAAACTGTTTGTTCTCGAAATGTTTTTCGTAATAAACCTGTGCAGCGGGTTGAAGATTGTCAGAATGATTTTTGTCTTTTGTCTGATAATCAGTTACATCGGTGGAAAATTTTTGAAAATAATCTTCCGTTTTTGCCGAATGTCCGCCGCCCAAATAAACTGCCGCGTGCATAATGTCGTTGTTGCCGTAACGCAAAAACGAAAATTTGCCGTTCAAACCGTTTTCGTGAGTCGGAAGAGAATTTGTTTCAACTTCTTTTGTAACTCCGTTACCCGAAAAATCCATATAAGTTGTTGATTTTGAATCGTTTTTAGGGTTGTAATGATTGTAATAACCCGAAATTTGAACGTTAAATTCCGATTTTTTGTGATAGATTTTCAAATCTGCAAAATCGTCGCCCGAAAAGCGGTTAAGGTGCTGACCTGCCGACAGATAAACTGCCGCCCCTCTGTCGTGCCGTGCCATTATAAAATCCACAACCGAAGTTGCCTCAGGGTGTTTAGGATTAAAACTGTCATAATAATCAATCCTTTTTATATCTTTGGGATTCAGCGTTTTAACTTCGTCTTCGGCGGCGGGTCTGCCGTTAATGCAAATCATTGTCGGCGAGCCGTGAGTGGAAACTTTGTTTTCAAAAACATCAACTTTCAAGCCCTGAATCAAAAGCATTGCAATACTGCCGCCCCTCTGTCGTGCCGTGCCATTATAAAATCCACAACCGAAGTTGCCTCAGGGTGTTTAGGATTAAAACTGTCATAATAATCAATCCTTTTTATATCTTTGGGATTCAGCGTTTTAACTTCGTCTTCGGCGGCGGGTCTGCCGTTAATGCAAATCATTGTCGGCGAGCCGTGAGTGGAAACTTTGTTTTCAAAAACATCAACTTTCAAGCCCTGAATCAAAAGCATTGCAAGAGTTGTGTAACCGTTATTGGCGTTGTCTTTTAACATTTCGGACGGAAAAATCTGTTTATGGTCGCCCACGTTTTCAATTCTGCGCCCTTTTACCTCAATTGCATCAAGTTGATTGTCAGATTCTTGCAAAACTAAATCGGGAATTTTAAAATCTTCGTCGGGCATATCAAATTGCGTTCCGTTACGTTTATGTCCCACGTAATCCGCCATAATTGCGTATTTGCCCTTATTTACATTCTCGAAACGGAAAATACCAAGGCTGTCTGTAACGGTTCCCCTAATTTCGTTGGTTTCTATGTTTCCGATTTTTACAAGAGCATAAGCAAGCGGCTCTTTGTCGGTGCCCATTACAACGCCGCTGAGAATGTGTTGTGCAAAAGAATTAAAACTTAATATCGTTAATATAAATGTAATTAATGCTTTCATTTTTTTTATAGTTTTTAGTTAAAGTGTCCCAATATTTATGGGATATTAAAAACCGATATGTCTTGGGACACTGTAAAATGTTAATTAAAATTACTACAAGTAACCGCTGCATTTGGAATAATTTTCACAGCCGCAGTAGTTGCCGCATTGAAAATAATCCCAACAAAAATCCGATTGGACATTTGTCTGCAACGTTACCAACGCACTGGCGTTGAGGGGTCAGTTTCTAGCCTTTCTTCGAGGTCGTTCAGGAAGAACTCAGGGAGTTCCTCGTTGAGTTTTTCAATTTTTGAATCTTTCATGATTTAAAAAAATTAAGTAAAACATAAATTAATTATAATAAGCAAGTTACCTTGTCTTTTTCTTTTTAAAAAACATTACCGCCAAACCACTTCGGAATCGATAATCTCAAAAATCCGTTCTTCCGTTCCTTTGCTTAAATTTCTGAGCCAAAAGAGCGCGTTTTCGGGCAGATTTTTAAACAAAATTTCGTCATTTTTTTCGGCTGTAATTTTGCCCGACGAAACCCAATTTCCGTTTTTGCAATAGAAAAGTTCGTAAATTTCGCCTTTGCGGATTCCGTTGTCGTCGTTGCGGATTTTGTAACGTATTTTTGTAATTTTTGACGGTTCTTTTAACTCAATCGCGCCCCACGCCAGAGAATCCGAAGTGTGAAAAAACGTCAGAACATCGCCGTCAAAAAGTTTTTCCGCCCCATTGTCGTTAAACCAAAGGCTCGGCTTAAATTTTCCGAAAACTTTTTTATAAGGCAGTTTTTGGTCGTTTGAATCGTAAAATTCCACCTCAGCCATATTGCCGTAAGTTTTGTCGGAGGATAAATAACGCAAATATTTAAATCGTTGATTTTCAGCAATTTTTACTTCTTGAAATTTTAAATCGGGAACGTCTTTTATAGTAAAAAGCGTTATTGAATCGGAAAAATCTTCGCGGTTTGCGCCTTGAAATTTCCCGCCCGTGATTTGTTTTTCCACTTCTTCCCAACGGTTGGATTCGGGCGATTTGCGCGTTAAAATTTGATTGAAAATTTTTTCATTTGGATTGTAACTCTTTGTTTTTCCGCCTTTTAACGCCAAAAACGGATTTGAATGAAATTTAAATTTTCCGTTCTCAAAAGTGGCAAGTTGATAAACCACGCCCGTGCCGACGTTTTCAAAAACGGCTTTTTTGTCTTTAATTTGGGTGTAACAAACTGCAAACCAGCCTTTTACGTCAAAAATCAAAGATAGGCGTATTTTTCGTTTGAATTTATATCTAATTGATAATCAGAAGTTTCTATGCAAGAAAATTCTGCGGTAATGTCTTTTAAAAATGCGTTTTTGAAAAAATCAGGCATGTTTCTGCGGTCAATTTTTTTGTTTTGCGGCGAAAAACTAAGCAAATAAACTTTCGGAATGTTGTCGTGAAAACTTTGCAAATGTTGCGCAAAACTTTCCTCGCCGCCTAAAAAATCGGTGAATCCATTTTCGGTTTTTAACACGTTGAAAATGTGCGAGTTATCTCTCGTTCCCCAATGCGGAACAACCGCAACGCCCGCCGCCAGACCACACGAGCGCATAATGTAAGCGGCGCGCAGGGCAAATTCGCCGCACGAAGTAAATTCGGGATAATTTTTTTTGATTTCCGCATTGATAATTTCGGCGGCTTTTTCGGGATTTTCGATTGTGTCCGACAAAAATTTTTCGTAAATTTCGGCAAATTTTCCGCGCCAAAAATCCGGCTTTTCGTCCATAACTTTATACGGCAACAAAAATTCTTTAAAATCTTCAAAACTTAGATTTTTATTCCACGGTTTTTGATACATTAAGAACGCCGAATCGATGTTTTGCGTTAAAAATTTTTCGGACAAGAAATTTACGTCGCAACCGTTTTCAAAATGTTTGTACTGCGATGTTGCAACTAAAAAGTTTGCAGCGATAAATTTCTGACTATCAACGTCTTTATAACGGATAATCGAATTAAAAATTTCAGCAAAATTTTCGCCGGATTTTTGCAAAGCGTTTTCAGTTTCGGGCGGCAGTTTGGTAAATCCGCCGCACGAAACAGTGAAAACAATTATTATGAGAAACAGATTTTTCATTTTTATCGGTAAATTTTTTCAAACGTCAAAAGCATTCGGAATTTGTTGTTATCAATTTTAACTTCGTGATTTTCAACTTGATACGCACCGCCTGAAAGAAACGAATATTTTGCCGAGTCGCCCAACAAAAGCCACGGAACACAAAGCGACGGCATTTTTTCACAGCGTTTTTCAAAAGGTTTTCCGAAACGTTTTTTTGTCCTAAACGGTTGAAAATAAAGCCCATACGCGCCGATTGTTGCGGTGTTAAATTTTTATCGACACAAAAACTTTTTTCCAATTTTTTATAAAACAATGAATCTTCTGTCGCTAACGCCGTAAATTCTTTACTGTCAAGGATTTTAGGGAAAAGTTCAACCGATTTTTTTATGTGAAAAACCGCTTTTTCAACATCGTTTTCGCCGTAAAAAGTTTTGCCGAGATAAAAATTTACGGTAGAATTTTCGGGATATTTTTCGTAAAGCGGTTGCAGAATTTTTTTCGCCGAATTAAAATCGTTGTTTTGCAAACAAACATCGGCATCAACAAGTTCGGAAAGCGGTTCGGAAAGTTTTCCGCCGTTATTAAAAATATTGGTGTTGTTTATCGTAAATAACAGAATTACAGACAAATACATCGCAACCGAACAAAATCTCATCAACGGATAATCGTACACAGAAACGTCAATTTGTTTGTAACAATTTTTGCGGATAACGCCGCTCAAAACGTAAAATACAAACACCGTAAAATGGTTTTCGGGAAACGAAGATTGCGACATTTCTTTCAACAAAATCACCGTCATAACCAAAACGGATATTTTTACGGTTTGATTATTTCGGAATTTCGCCGCCGTTTTTATAACCGAAAAAATCAAAAACAACAAGGCTGCAATGCCCGTAACACCTTGTTCCACAGCAATTTTCACGAAAACATTAGGTGCAACGCCCGAAAAATTTTCTCTGGAATCAAACGTGCGGGACTTGCCCGTTACTTTTTGAAAAGAACAAATGCCGTGTCCTAAGACGGGCTTTTCTTTAAAAACTTCAAAACATTCTTTTGCCGAATTTTTACGCCATTCGGTGCTTTGTTTTTGAACGGTTTGTGTGTTGAAACTCAACGTTTTAAACATTTCATTATGCCCGAAAACAAGGGTTATCAACAATGAGGCAGAAAGCGCAATGAGAAATTTTTTTCTGTTTTTTTCGATAACGAAAATTCCCGCGCACAAAACCGCTAAGGCGATGTACGCACCACGCGAAAACGTCAGCCAAACCGACAAAAACGCAAAAAACATCATAGCCGCACGGAATTTAGATTTGCAAAACAACATCAACGCCGTGAGCGCGAGTGCGTTTTCCGCCCAAAAGTTGCACGTAAATCCCAACGGACGGTAAAGAAATCGAAAATCGTAACAGTCTGAAAATCCAACTTTTAACGCATTATTACGAAAAACGAAAAACGATATTACAGCCAAAATTGCCGAAAGAGTTGCAACAAAGAAAAACGCAGAGAAAATTTTATCCGTAAAAGACATATCGCGTTGTCTTACAGCATAATAAGCACCCAAACAAACGGCAAAAAACGCCGCCTGAATCAAACCTTCGGAATTAATTCCGGCAGAAAAACACGCCGCAAAATTTACAAGCGAAAACGCTGTTACGGCATAATCAATCAGCACGAATTTCGACATCGAATTGGGCTGAATTACAAAAACAAACGCCCCGAACAACAAAGTTAAAATCCCGAAATTGTCCGAAATGCCGAACAAAAATTTTAAGGAGAAAACCGCAACGAAAAGCGGCAGAAGTATTTTTGAATTTTTACTCATTTTTCTTGATTTTCAAGCCTTTAACCAAATTATAAAACATATAAACTATCAGCGCAAAAAACAAAAATTGCGAGCCGATATTTCTTATCAGAGAAAATGGAACCGAAATTCTTCCCGCCAAAAACATTGACAACTGAACCATTTGGCACGGCAATTCGGTAAAAAATTCGTAAAGAAATTTCGGAATTATGTAAAAGAAATAATAACCCATAAAAACATTTACAACAAGAGAATAAACAGTAAAAACAATTTTCGCAACAGGCTTTAAACCAAAAAGATACGGCTTTTTAACGTTTTTAATTCCGCGAATTTTATTAATAAAGTAAGAAAAAACTTCGCTGCTGCGTTTTCCAGGTTTGAAACTCCGAGAATGTCGGTCATAAGCCAATAACCGTCAAATTTGAAAAACGGATTCAAAGTCATTATAAATCCGAGATTTACGGCAAGAATCAAATAGCGCAAAAGGTCGTTGTCGGTTAAAATCACCGCCGAAAGCATAGGAATCAACAGCAAAACCTGAAAATAAACTCCGGCAATGTTTACAACGCACCGTTTTGGGCGCGGCAAAGTCCAAACCCGCGTTACATCGGTGTAAAGCACAGGAAAATTCAAATAAAGTCCGAAACCGATTGCGCCGTGTTTTATGCCGAAATGTTTGCAGGCGGCGGCGTGTCCCAATTCGTGAAAAAACGACGAAAAAACCGTAAACGCCAATAGGAAAACTATCGTGTAAAGACTTGCCGAGTTGTTGAAAACCAATAAGTTATCCGCCGTTAAAAAGTAAAAAACTTCAAGACTCAATCCGATAACAAACACCGCCGCCATTATAGTCGGAGAAAACAAAAAACTAAGTTTTTGAGAAAACTTGTTGATTTTTTCTGCACTCAAAATGTCCTTTTGGTAAAGAAAACTGCGCTTTTTCGGCTTTTTTTCAAACAAAGGATAAACGGTTTTTCTGACAACGTTTTTAATCTGTTCAAACGTGTATTTTCCGTTTTTGAGTTTTACGTAATTTTCTATTCCGGTGTCTTCGTCGGGAGAATTTTTTAAAACTTCGACAAGTTCGGCAAGCGGAGCACCCACTTCGTAAAAATTTTCGCCCAAAGAGAGCAGCCAACTTTCTTCTTTTGATGAAGAATTAAACGGCGATATTTGTATCTGATTGAAATCCTAGTGTTATGTTAAAAAAAATTACATTCTTCCTTTTTCGTCGTTACCCGCGCCTTTGCCTTTGTATTTGCTTTGGGCTTGGTTGAAACGGTATTTAAGCGTTAAAGTAAAACAACGTGTGTCGTATTCGCCGTATTCTGAAATAAAACCCGATTGCGAATAAAGTTTTGCGTTGTTTTTCTGAGAGAAAAATATGTCCTGAACGCCAGCCTCAACGGTAAAAGCGTCGTTGAAAAACGATTTGTTTACGTAAAAATCAAGAACGGGTGAGCCTTTTGTGTTTTCGCCGTATTCGTAACTGCCGGCGCCTTTGTACATAAAATTGAGTTCTAAATTCCAATTGTTTTTAAGGCGGAAACCGTTTTGTATATAAAATCCCCAAAACGGTTTTTTAAGGTCTACGGTTTGATTTTGCGATTCGATGTCGAGCCATTGTTTCATCATTTGAAAGGCAATCATCGGACTGTAAAACTTAAAAGTGGGTTGAGCCGCAAATTGCAACATAAATTGGGGCCATTTGTCAAGATTTATTTTGCTGAGAATTTCTTGTTCGGGATTTTGCTGATTTACAACACGATACTGAACAATAGCGTCTTTGGTTTGACTGTAAACCGCCTGAGCCATTATAAAACCTAAAATTGCCGTAAATTCTGCCTCGCGGCGGATTGAGGGTTTCAAAAGCGGATTTCCCGTCTGCGAAAGATAACGGCTCATATAATATGACGAACTGCTTAAATCGCCGTAACTCGGACGGTTAATCTTCTCAGAATAAGATAGTTGCAACTGCATAGGACCGAATTGTCCGGCAACGGATGCCGAGGGGAAAATCTCGTTATAAACTTTTGAATTTTCTTGGTCTAAAACGCCGCCGTTATAATAATCGTAATCGATATGTTCGTATCTCAAACCGGCTTTTACTTGATATTGTTCTTTTATAATGTATTCATACTCAACGAATCCCGCCATTGATTGCTGAATTGCCTTACTTAAAACCGTCGGCACGTAATCTTGCGCTTTGCTTACTAATCGTCTTTGCGGTTGGTGAACGAAGTTTCTGCGCCGAAATCGATTTGTCCGCCGAAAAGTTGATGTCCCAGAATGAGTTTTTGCGCCGCAAGTTTGCCCAAAATGTCGCTTTCGGTTAAGATGTCGCGGTTGTCGTAATTGGAACTTAAATCGCGGCTGAGAGTTTGGTTGTCGTGATGGTTGAGAACAAAGTCGGAATTAAAATCAATAGAAAATCCGCCGACTTGTCCGTTATAATAAACGTTGAGAATATTGTCGTTGTTTTTCAGACTTTTTTGGTCGGACAAAAGCGAAATTTTATCGTATTGATTGCCGTTGCGCAAAACATCAAGAGTGTTAATGTCGTTGTTGTCTTCTTTACTTCTGAACGAGAAAGTGTATTTTGCACCGATAAAGTTTTTATCGTTAATCTGATAATTTATTCCGCCGCCGAAAGGATTGTAATCGGCTGAATAATCGTGATTTAAAACGTTTTTGGTTTCCCATTTGTAATTAGAATTGTTAAGTCCTTCAACCTCGGAATAACATTTCTGATTCCAAAGGCTGTAACGTCCGAAAGCGAAAACGTCCAAACCGCCTTTGCGATAATTTACGTTGAGTTCTTCGTCTAAATCAACCACTTTGCTTTGGGTGTAAGCCGATTTTACGTTAAAACCGAAACCTTCGCCGACGGGTTTTACGGTTGTGATTTTTACCACTGCATTAACGTTGGCGGCGTAGCGTGCGCCCGGCGAAGTGATAACTTCCACATTTTTAATGTTTTCGGGTGAAATGTTTTCGAGTTCGCTGTTGTCGCGCACTTTAACGTTGTTGATGTAAATTTCGGGCGCGCCCTTGCCGAAAACCACAATTCCGCTGCCGTCGGGCGAGGCAGTAAGTCCCGGAATTTTGCCTAACATACGTGTTGTGCTGCCGGTTTTGGCGAGCAAACTGCCTTGAACGTTGGTAACAATAGCACCGTCTTTGAGTTGGGTTTTAGGAGCGGCTGCCTCGATTGTTATTTCGCCGAGTTCTTCGGTTGCGATTTTAAGCGTAATATTCTGAAAATCAACGTTTTTTATTTCGTTATAAAAAGTTTCGTAACCAACACACGAAATGTTAATAAATTTGGCATTTTCAGGGTTTTGAACGGAAAATTTTCCGTCAAAATCGGTGATAGTGCCCGTTAAAAACGCCGAATCTTGCGAAAGAATTACAACGTTGGCAAACTCGATGGGAGATGAGTTCTCATTGAGGACTTTTCCGCTGATATTGTTTTGTGCCGGAAGTTCAAACGTGAGCATTGCTGCTAAAATTGTGAAAAATGTTTTCATGGTATTTTAATATTTAAAGTTTATACGATTATTTTATTTTTTATAAAAGTTCGGAGTTTTTTACGCTCCGAACATTTTTTTCAGGTTCTATCCCTGATTTCTAAAACAGAAAAATCTCTCACAATGGTCTATTATGCACCAACCACTGGCACTTTCCGCCGTGAGATTTGTTTCTAATTTTACCAATGCTCCGACATTCATCGGGTCGGTTTCCAACCTCTCTTCGAGGTCGCTCAGGAAGAACTCTGAGAGTTCCTCGTTGAGACTTTCAATTGATTTGTTCTTTTTCATTTTTTAATGAATTAGAATGTTAATAAAATTGTTGATTGTATGATATAAAAAAAATATCCGTTATTCTTCGTCCTCGTTTTGAGGCGTTTGGATTGAGTTTCCTCTTCGGAATTTAGTTCTTGGTCGGGCTCAATTTCAATATCGTCGGTGCGGTTATCAACGCTGCAAAAATTAAAAATACAAGCCGTATGGTTGCCGTCGCCAATGCCGTTGAGAAAGCAAAATCCGTATTCGTTGGGGTCGTGATTTACGAAACAAAAATCACCTGCACCGTGCGAAAGTCCGCCTAATGAAAGTGCATCGGTTTCAAGACGGTTTTCGAGGTTTTCGAGATAGAACTCGGGGAGTTCGTTGTTGAGTTTTTCAATTTTTTCCATGGTATTTAATTTTTAATTTTTAATTTTTAATTTTTAATTTTTAATTTCTAATTTTTTATACGCTTTTTTAGCGGCGTTTTTGATTATGTCCTGCATATTAATACAGCGGTGTCGGTCGAGATTGTGGGCGGGACAACCGCCGCCGCAAAGCAATGCGCATTTACAGTATTGACATTCCTTGTAATTAAAAATCGTCTGTGAAAGCCAATAATCGATTTTTTCATTGTCCCAAACGATTTCCTCGCCGCTGTAATCGCCGATTATGAAATTTTTGTCGCCGACAATTTCCCAACAAGGATAAATCTTGCCGAAAGCATCAAAAACATATCCGCCGGTTTGTGCGCCGCAAAAATTGCCTTTGTAAGGCAACGGCTTGCGACTTTTAATCGCTGCGTAAAGCGTTGAATAAGTTTGCAAGTCGTGCCAACCGTATTTAAAATTGAGTTGTTCGTGCTTTTTAATAAACTCTTTTTGAGTGAAAAAGCAGCGTTTTTCTTTTTCGGGCAAATTGTCGTCGTAATTTTCCAACTTTGCCGAATCAATTCGGAAGTTTTTGTCGGAAGTGTAACCGAGAAAATCGAAAAATTTTTCAAGTTCTTTTAATTCGTCGAAATTGTTTTTATCGGTGTTGAATCTTACGTTTACGGCAACACCTTTTTTCAGAGCCAAGCCGATGTTTTCAACAATTTTGCCGAAAGTGGGAACGCCGAGAAAATGTCTGCGTTTTTGGTTGTGCATTTTTCGGTGCCGTCAATCGTTATTTGAACGGAGCAGATTTTTTCGGGCGAAAGCAAATCGGAAAAACTTTCCAAATCGTAACCGTTTGTTACCGCCGAAAATTTAAAACCTTTCTCAACGCCTTTTTCAACAATGTGACGGACGTTTTCGAGGTTTTCTTTCAACAGCGGTTCGCCGCCGTAAAGCGTAATTATCTTTGAGGGTTGCTGCTTGTCTTGCTGCAACTTTTCTATCGCAGCAAAAGCCTTGTCGGTTAATTCGGGCGACATAGCCTTGGTTTTAGAACCGGGCGTAATGCAGTTTTTTTCAAAGCAGTACGGACAGCGGAAATTGCAGTTGTACGTTACGGCAAAAGTGTAAGAATCGTACAAAAGGCGGTCTTTTTTTATCAACGCCGCCGCAAAACGCAAGACGTAGGATTTCTCTTCTTCGTCGGTTTTGTCGGTAACATAGCCGCGTTTTAAGAGGTATTTTTTTGTCTCGGAGTCCAACGCTTGGGGGCTGCCGCTTGCCAGAGTCTGCGCCAAAGAATTTTCCACAACGTCCATCGCCCCGCTGTAACCGTGGATTAACATTGTTTTTTCTTCGGATAGTTTCACCGGCATTATGTATGACGAAAATCTTTCCATAATTTTTTCGTTTAACTTTTTACACCTACAAAGTTAAAACGTGTTTTTTCTTTCTCCAAACGCCGTGTTACCGTTTTATTTCGGTTAAAACGTTGTAAATCAACGTTTTAATTAAAATTTTCAATCAAAAACTGTAACAAATCCGATTTTGTTACCAAAACGGTGCGCATTGATAATCAAGTAGTTAATATTATTATGTTATAAAAAAATTTTTTGGAGTTTTTATGAAAAAAGAGCGATTTTCGGGCGGTTGTATCAAAGCGGTAACGGAAGAAAAACGATAATTTTGCAATTTCAATCATTGTTTTTATATTTGCAACTGATAAACAAAAACTGTAATCACTATGCCGTCAGAAGGAATATACGAACGTTTTATAAATTTTTATACCGACTTTGCGTTCAAGAAGTTTTTCGGGACACCCGCAAACAAGGAGTTCCTGATTAGTTTTCTCAACGCCCTCTTGAAACTCGAAGGCGATGAGGAAATCAAGGATGTAAAACATCTCAACACTGAGAAACTGCCTATCGTTGAATCAGATAGAAAAGCCATTTACGATGTCTATTGCGAGAACAACAAGGGCGAAAAATTTATTGTTGAAATGCAAAAAGCCTCGCAAATCAATTTCATCGACCGCTCGTTGTATTATGCCTCGTTTCCGATTCAGGAGCAGGGCGAAAAGGGTTACATCCGCGAATTGGACGACAAAAAAGCCTATTGGAAATACGAACTCCGCAAGGTTTATGTAATTGGC
Source organism: Madoqua kirkii (assembly GCA_006408675.1). Taxonomy (NCBI): domain Eukaryota; kingdom Metazoa; phylum Chordata; class Mammalia; order Artiodactyla; family Bovidae; genus Madoqua; species Madoqua kirkii. The sequence continues at coordinate 7,992 of SJYC01064154.1, read as the reverse complement.
GTTCTGAATTTTATCATCGACAACAATCCCGAACACAAAGAGGTCGTAACCCACGCAAAACTCCGTTACGACGAGTACGGCAACGAACTTTATAGCGACAAGTTGGAGTTTATCAACATCGAAATGCCCAAGTTCAAAAAGCGCGAGGACCAACTCGAAAATATGCTCGACAAATGGTTTTTCGCAATGAAAAATCTTTACCATCTTGCCGACCGTCCCAAAGCGTTACGCGAGGCGATTTTCAAACGTCTGTTCAACCTTGCCGAAATTTCAAAGTACAAACCCGGCGAGTTGCTTGCCTATCGCGACAGTCTGAAAGATTACCGCGATTATTACAACACAATTGATTTCGCAGAAATTAAAGGTAGAAAAGAAGGCGCACAATCTAAGGCATACGAAATTGCCTGCACCCTGAAATCTCTCGGCAAAATGACCGTCGCAGAAATAGCAACTACAACGGGTCTGTCTGAGGAAGAAATAACAAAAATTTAATTAAAATAGTCAGTGCATTATACCTTTGTAACACAAAAAAAGGCGATGAAACTTAGATTTATATTCGTTATACTTGCAGTTGCATTATTCGGATGCGGCGAAAAGTCCGTGAATCAGGACTTTTTTTACCGTATGTATTCGTTAATTCAGTTCGCTTAAATCGAAAGAGGAGACAACCAAGAGGTGAAAATTTTTTCATTTGTTCGTAAAATTTTGCACAAAAAATCTCCTTTTTGCACGATTCGTACCCTTAAATTGCACGATTTAGTGTCCATTTCGGATTTGGTGGGGTGAATGTTTATTGCTAAATTTGCGGTAGACAATAATCAATAATCCGAAAAAATGAAAAAACTTTTACTCCTTTTGTTTGCCGCCCTGATTTTTGCGGGTTGCAACACCAACCAATCTTCTCCCGGCACGTTTGCCGCCGGCGACAAGACTTTCCTCTTGAACGGAAAACCGTTCCTCGTAAAGGCGGCGGAAATCCATTATTCAAGAATCCCGAAGGAATATTGGGAAAACCGTATTCAGATGTGTAAAGCGTTGGGAATGAATACATTGTGTATTTACATTTTCTGGAATTACCACGAAACCGAGGAAGGCAAATTCGACTTTTCGGGCAACAAGGACATCGCCGAATTTTGCCGTCTTGCTCAGAAAAACGGAATGTATATCATTGTCCGCCCCGGTCCTTACGTCTGCGCCGAGTGGGAAATGGGCGGCCTGCCGTGGTGGCTCTTGAAAAACGACAGTATTCAACTCCGCACCCTCGATGCCGATTATATGAACCACGTTGAAAAATTTATGTCGGAAGTGGGTAAACAACTCTCTGATTTACAGATTACTAAGGTGGAAATATCATTATGGTTCAGGTGGAAAACGAGTACGGAAGTTACGGCACCGACAAGCCTTACGTCAGCGCAATCAGGGATATTGTTAAAAAGAGCGGTTTCAGCGAAGTACCTCTGTTTCAATGCGATTGGAGCAGCAATTTTACCAATAACGCCCTTGACGATTTGCTTTGGACGGTTAATTTCGGCACGGGCAGCGACATTGACGCGCAGTTTAAAAAGTTGAAGGAATTGCGCCCCAACACGCCGCTGATGTGCAGCGAATTTTGGAGCGGCTGGTTCGACCATTGGGGTCGTCCGCACGAAACCCGCCCCGCCGACGTGATGGTGAGCGGTTTGGAAGAAATGATTGAAAAAAACATTTCGTTCAGTCTTTATATGACCCACGGCGGCACGACTTTCGGCTATTGGGGCGGGGCTAACAATCCGGCTTACAGCGCAATGTGTTCGTCTTACGATTACGACGCGCCCATTTCAGAAAATGGTCAGATAACGCCAAAATTCACGCTTTTGCGCCAAATGATGTCGAAACACCTCAGCGAGGGTGAAACTTTGACTGAAATTCCGCCGCAGATTCCGAGCGTTTCAGTCCCCGAATTTACTTTGACACAATCGGCGGAAGTGTTTGACAATCTGCCTCAACCGATTGAAAGTGAAGATGTTAAACCGATGGAAAAATTCAATCAGGGATTTGGTTCGATTTTATACCGTAAAACGTTGGAAAACGATGTTAAAAAAGGTTCGGAAATCAAAATTGACGAAATTCACGATTACGCTTTGGTTTTTGCCGACGGCGTTAAAATTGCGGAATTAGACCGTCGGAAGGGCGAATTTTCGTTTGTTTTAACCGACGGGTTGAAAAAAGGCTGCGTTCTCGACATTTACGTTGAGGCGTTGGGCAGGGTAAATTTCGACAAATCCATCCACGATAGAAAAGGTATTACAAATTCGGTTTTAGTTAATGGTAACGCTTTGAAACACTGGCAGATATATCCGTTGCCTTTGGATTATAATTTTGCGTAAACAAGAATTATTCCGAGATTAAAACGTCCGAAAAACCCGCTTATTATAAAGGTGTTTTCACGCTCGAAAAGCCCGGCGATACGTTTTTGGATTTTTCTTCTTGGGGCAAAGGATTTGTTTGGGTTAATGGTCATGCGTTGGGACGGATTTGGAAAATTGGACCTCAGCAAACGCTTTACATGCCGGGTTGTTGGCTCAAAAGCGGCGAAAACGAAATCGTGATTTTGGACATTTTAGGTCCTGAAAATCCGACTGTCCGCGGTCTTGAAAAGCCGATTCTCGATATGCTCCGCGTTTCCGTTCCGCAGACTCACCGCAAGGACGGCGAAAAACTTGATTTAACAAAAGAACAACCCATAGTTTCGGGTTCGCTTAAAAATGTTGCAACTCCGCAAATAATTGAATTTCAAAAAGTTGTTAAAGGTCGTTATTTGTGCGTTGAGGCGTTGAATAATTTTAGCGGCGACAACATTACATCGTTTGCCGAACTTGACGCGATAGACGCTTCAGGCAAAAAAATCAACCGTAAAGACTGGCGCGTGATTTACGCTGACAGCGAAGAAACCCGTTCGGGCGAATACACCGCCGACAAACTTTACGATTTACAGGAGTCAACTTATTGGCAGACAGTGGATAACGTTGCCTTCCCACACGCCGTTGTAATCGACATGGGCAAAACCGAAAACCTCAAAGCCATTCAAATAATCCCCCGTCAGGAAAAAGGCAATCCGGGACTTGTGAAAGATTTTAAGGTTTATGTAAAAGAAGGGGAGTTTAAAAAGTAAATTTTTATGAGGGGCGTACTTGGATACGCCCCGATTTTTTATGAAAAATTTTATCACCGAATTAAAATTTTTAAATGAAAATGCCGTGTGTTGTATCATTACCGAAGATTTCCCCCCCGCCTTGTATATTTCGCCCTTTCAGTGCTATTTTTGTTACCAATCTGCAAATTTTTGAAACAAAAACGTAAATCCTTTTTTGTTATTAGTGTTAATTTTACGGCGGAGAAATCAATTATTTTTTACGATGAAAAGACATTTTTTAACACTTTTTGCTGCGCTGTCGGCGGCAACCGCCACCGCCCAAAACCCAATCGTTCAGACGTGGTGTACCGCCGACCCCGCACCGATGGTTCACAACGACACGCTCTACCTTTACACTGGACACGACGAAAACAACGCCGATTTCTTTTGGATGCAGGAGTGGAGGGTCTATTCCACAACCGATATGGCTAACTACACCGACCACGGCTCGCCCCTCGCGTTGGAAGATTTCAAGTGGGCTGACGACCGCGCTTGGGCTTCGCAGACCATTTACCGTAACGGAAAATTCTATTGGTACATCTGCGCACACTCAAAAATTTCTAACGGAATGGCAATCGGCGTTGCCGTCAGCGATAATCCGACTCACGGTTTTAAGGATGCGCTCGGAAAACCGCTTTTCGAGAACGGCTCTTGGGACCACATCGACCCAACCGTTTTTATCGACGACGACAATCAGGCGTGGCTGATGTGGGGAAATCCACGCATTTACTACCTGAAACTCAACGAAGACATGATTTCGTACAGCGGCGAACTCGGACTTCTGGATATGACCGAGGAGGCTTTCGGCGCGCCCCCAATGAACGAGCGCGACAAGGGCAAAAAGTACGTCGATAGTTACGTAGAAGGTCCGTGGCTTATGAAAATTAACAATGAAAAATTAACAATTAAAAATTCGTCGCCGTATTGTCTGCTTTATGCGGCGGGTGGCGTTCCCGAACACATTTCTTACAGCACCGCGCCGTCGGTTCTCGGACCGTGGAAATACGCCGGCGAAATTATGCCGTTAAGCGAAACTAACTCATTTACAAATCATTGCGGCGTAACGGATTACAAAGGACATTCGTATTTCTTTTACCACACGGGCAAACTCCCAAACGGTGGCGGATTCAACCGTAGCACGGCTGTCGAGGAGTTTAAATACAATCCTGACGGCTCGTTCCCCACGATTCTGCCCACTGACGAAGGCGTTAAACCGTTGGAAAATTTTAATCCGTTCCGTAAAGTTCAGGCAGAAACAATGGCGTTTTCTTGCGGTGTAACAACCCGTCAGAACGAGAGTAACGGCGTGTATGTCAGCGATATTCACAACGGCGACTACATAAAATTGCGGTCGGTGGATTTTGGCAAGAATTTCCCGAGGACGTTTACCGCAACGGCTGCAAGCGGTTTGAGGGGCGGTAAAATCGAAGTCCGTCTCGACAGCGTTGGCGGTAACAAAATTGCCGAACTCGCCGTAACAGGCACGGGCGGTTGGGAATGTTTAAGGAATTTTCAACCGATTTTACGGGTAAAGCCGAGGGCGTTCACGATTTGTTTTTCGTCTTTACGGGCAGAAAAGGCGTTGAACTTTTTAACTTCGACAGTTGGCAGATTCGCGGAATCGAATAAAAACTTCAATTCGTTTAATTGTATGGAGGATATGCGAAAATTCATTTTCCAAAAAATGGAATAAAAAATTAAAGTGTTTTTAGAAATTATTTATTTTTTTCAAAATGTTTTTGCACTATAACACAATGGCGGTAAGTTTCGCAAAAAACTTACCGCCACTGCCTAACTTTTATCACCCCTAATGAGTTTAAAAGCCATAAAAGGCGATGGATGTTACATCCCCGATAAATAAGTTACAATTTTATTTCCGTTTCTTTTCCGTCATACTTTATTGTTTTGACGGTTTTTCCGTCTAAAACGATTTTGAAACTTCTTTCTTGTTTCATTCCGTCGAATCCGCCCTGACGGTTTGAAATTTTTAAAACTTTTTCATTGTCGGAATAAGAGAATTTTATGACGGAATATTTTCCGTTTTGATAATTCAGATTGTCGCCTTCGTCTTCGTAAAGCGAAAATTCTCCGTCAGAACCGCTGAAAATGCGTATTTCAAGTTCGCCGAAAGGATTTTCGTCAGCGTACTGAACATCACCGCCCAAAGGCAAAATAGAACCCGCTTTAACAAAAAGCGGTATTTTTTCTATCGGCGCATCGGCTGTGATTGTCTGTCCGCCGTCAAAAACTTTACCGCTGAAAAAATCAACCCATTTGCAATCTTTGGGCAGATAAACTTCGCGGTTTTTGGGTTTTTCGGCTTTTTGTTGTTCTTTGTTGAAATCGGAAGGCGTTTTCCAATAAAGTCTAAAACGCGCCGCACCGGTCTGATTGTTTTGGGTTTCGCAAATTATGGGATATTCTTTGCCTTTTTCGAGTTGTAAAAATTCAAAATAAGGCTCGTTACCTGCGAGTTCTACTTTGAGGGTATCGCCGTTGAAAATTATAACGCGGCTGTCGAAACTTTTAATCTGAAACTGATATTTTCCCGTCTCGGGCGCAACGATTTTTCCTTCCCAACGGATTGAATACATCGAATCCGTAACAAATTCAGGCCGTCCCGTGTACCAATAAACGTCGATGTTTTCGGCGGTTTCTTCTTTGGACAACTGCTTGAAATCCTTATCTTTATAATATTTTACATTAACACCGTTTTTGAAAACCTCTTTCGGAACAAGTTGCGAAATCTGCGGCGGGGTATGATACATAAAATCCGTTACGGGACAAACTAACAAATTACCGCCGAACATATATTCGTCCTTTATTCCGTAAACTTTTTCGTCTTCGGGAAAATCCATTACTAAGGCTCTCATCATTGTGTAATCTTCAAAATACGTTTTCAACGCAGCCGAATAAATATACGGTAAAAACTTGTAACGAAGTTTGTCAAAGGCGATTAAGACTGGTTTAAAATTAGAAAATTCCCACATTTCTCTCGGAGCGTCAGAGCCGTGCGAACGGAAAACGGGACTGAATGCCGAAAACTGAAACATTCTCGTGTAAAGTTCCATATACGCGGGGTCTTTTGCGCCGTAAGTGAAAAGTCCGTCATAAGAGCCGATTAAAAATCCTCCAATGTCGAAACTCCAATACGGAAGTCCTGACATACAATAATTTAAGCCTGCCGTTATTTGGTCTCTGTAAATTTGCCAAGATGCTCCGATGTCGCCCGACCAAGTGATTGCGCCGTCGCGTTGAAGCCCCGCAAAAGCCGAACGAGTTAAAATGCAGGCTCTGCGGTTTTTGTCGGTTTGTGTCCATTTGTCGTAAACTTTATCCAACATTGTTAAGACGTAAGTGTTTAAATATCTGGTATATGAGCCGAGGAAATTGTTTTCGAGACGTTCGGTCTCGAATTGATGGCTTTCTTTGGTAAGAGAATTTATTACGTCGGGTTCGGTGCTGTCGTGCCACCAACCGTCAAAACCTTGAGAAAAAACGTTCTTATAAACATAATCGTTGTACAAATCCATTGCTTTCGGGTTGTAAACGTCGATGTAACGGAAATTTCCCCAACCGATAGGCTCTAACAAAAATCCACGTTGTAGAAATCGTCGTGCATCGGGGCTTTCAGTCCGATACAGGGCCAAACGGAAATTATTGTGTGAAGATTCATTTTGTGAAGTTCGCCGCACATAGCTTTCGGATTCGAAAACCGCACGGAATCAAACTCCATGCCTGACCATTTTCCTTGTTCCCACCATTCCCAATCTTGAACCATACAATCGAGAGGGATATTTTCTTTTCTGTAACGGCGTGCAACGCTTAGAAGTTCGTCCTGACTTTTGTAACGTTCTTTGCTCTGCCAATAACCGAACGCCCAACGAGGCAACATAACGGCTTTACCCGTTAAATTTCTGTAACAAGAAATTACTTCGTCGGCGTTTTTACCCGCAAATACGTAATAATCAATACCGTCGGATAATTTAGACGAAAATTCGCTCACACCGTTTTTATCGTCAAAAACGGTCATTGAATAATTGTCCCAAAAAATTCCGCTGCCGTTTGAATTTAAAATTACGGGCGATACGGCGTTGGTATTGCTTTGGGAAAGCAGGATTTTTTGATTTTTGTAATTCATAATATTTTCCTGATTTTGTCCCAAACCGTAAATTCCCCCAGCATGGATTTTAAATTTTTCACTGATAGAAAATCCTGAATCGCCTTTTGCGGAAAAAGTTTTCATTTTGCTTTCTAATTCGCTTATCAACAGCGTAGAATCGGCGTTAAAGAAACTTACTTTTCCGTCCGTTTTAGAAACTATTACTTTCATTTTTTCGGTTGAAAGTACGATAAAATCTTCGGTTTCGTTTTTCGTAAAACCAACTTTTTGCGGTTCGTTTTTTACGACTAACGATTTTCTCAGTTCTTTTTTAAATTTAGAACATCTCACCGTTGAAGGAGAATAAAAGGTGATTTTTTCCGTTGTACCGTCCTTCAAAATGAGTTTCAGTCCGTCGGATAAATTTTCATATTCTGTTTTTGTTTCCGAACACGAAAAAAACGAAAAAATGCAAAAAAGGTAAAAAAGATGTTTTTTTAATTTCATGGCGTATTTTTATTGTAATTAGTACGGCATAAAAGTAGAAAAAAAGAATTAATTAATTGAAAAAATCGAAAAAAAATAAATTCTAAAAATTTTTATACTTTTTTACTATTGTTAATTGCCTGTTTTTTAAATGTTTAACAATAATTTTACAAAAAAATATTTTTCGACAGTTTTTTTTAGTCGAAAAATATTTATAATTTTGAAGAGTTGT